>JAVTVY010052960.1:0-27884 GCA_036873755.1 Hanleya hanleyi | reverse complement strand
TTGGATATATTTGAACGGCGGTTTGTAGCGTTGCCGAACCCACTGACATTATCATTTAAACCAAACGGAAACACTGACCCAAGTTCTAGCATCCAGAATAATTCCTGCTCTCGGATTTTTCTCTCAAATCCAAAGGGGGAATCCTTAGTAGATGGATAGACGACGTCTATGATCTGAATACTAAAGTTATCCCAGCCATGGTCGGGTCCAGAAAAATGTCTACCTATAAGCAATTGCTGTTTCCTAACGGATTTTCTATGACCGTTCACCCTAAGATGGAGTCTTTGGGTGGTCCAGGGAGAAAACCGGACTGGTACTTATAAAATAGGTTGTGTGAGTTGAAATGATTATAGATGTGTTTGAATATAATTCTTTCCATTACCTTTGAAACACAACTCAGCAGCGATATAGGACGATAATTAGAAAGGAGAATAGGTAATATATTTGATTTTTTTCAACATTTAGGAAATTGTTTGCTTGTCAGTGGCATGTTAAATAACTGACACAATGGTTTAGCAATGGTCTTGACACAACCTTTAAGCATTCTGTGGCTGATTGCGTCTGGACCTACTGCTTTATTCAATTCGATGCTGTTAATAATATCACAAACTTCGTCTTCGTTAATGGCAATACTGTTTAGTAAGCTGTCGCATTTATACTCAAACTGAGTTAAGTCGGTAGCCGAATCATCTATAGTAGAGATGGAGGCGAAGAAATCATTCAATGCATTCGCTTTGTCTATATCACTAAAACAGATGGATTCCGTTTGTCCAGAGTTTTGTACTCTTAAAGGGGGGATTTCAGATGTATTTTGAGGATCGCTAACGAATCTCTTTAATGTTTTCCAGTAAAATTTTGGGTCATTTGTTTTCGAGGTTTCCAATAGGTTTTCAGTGTTATTGTAATAATTAGCTTGGGCATATTTTTTCATGTTATTAACTTGGTTTCTACTGCGTTTGTATTTGTTTCAGTCTAAAAGTCTATTAGTCTTGAGTGCCTTTTTTTTTCAGTCTGTCACGCTTTCTCATTACTTTTCTTAGGTCAGAATCATACCAAGGTTTATCTTCAGGTCGTATTGTCACAGTTTTGTATGGGATACTCATCTTAGCAAATTCCAGGTATTGATTAGTAAATTTTTCCGCAGCTTCATCAACATCTTTGGAATTTGCCAGAGTTGCTGTCCAGTCGAAATCGGATATCAAATTATTGAAAATGTCGAAATTTGCTGCCTTATACACCCAAACTTGTCTCTTGTATGCATCTTTCAAGTTATGTATCACTAGAACCTCGATATAGGTAGCCCTATGATCACTAATATCTCCGTCGACCCTTATTACTCCACAGTCTTGAACATTTATGGTGTCAGTAATGATGATTGGGTCTAGCAATGTGGCCGAATGGGCTGTTACTCTGGTGGGCTCGTTTATAATATTACTGATATTAAGACGGTCACAAATGTGGCTCAGATAACGTGAGTTGTCGTTTAACAGATCGTCATTTAGATCCCCGCATAGTACAAGGTTTGAATTAGTATCCAGCGCATTTTCGACCATATTTTCAAAGTTTTCATATATAAAGGCTGGACTCTTTGGAGCAATGTAGGATATCTTTTCCTTTCAGTTCAATTTTTATCCACATTGTTTCGATCAAGTTAATTTCTAAGTCTGGCTGGCGGCTGCATTTAAGCTGTGTGGAAGTATATATTAATATCCCGCCCCACGAATTCAGTGCTGATGGGTGCCGATCTTTTCTATAGGGTTTATTAAATCCTTCTATAATAAGGTTATTTTCATCAACAGATTGATCCAGGTTCGTTTCAGTGAAGCACATTATGTCAAACTCTTCGGCTATGTCTTCCACATGCGGGATCTTATTTCGTATACTGTGTGCATTTAGGTGAAGGATCCTTAGTCCATCGATTTGGGTTGAAGTGTCGAGCCCTGGATTAAGTTCAACGTCACCACAAATAATGAGTAATAATAATAGGATCATAATAATGTTGCTGTTTTGGTATATGCCTTGGAGAGCCAAGAGAGTTGCAAAAAAAAGATTTGAGATTGCAGCTTAAACATTCAATATAATTGAGATTGCCTAGCCATAAATTAGTGTTACGATTTCTAGTTCCACGACTACAACTGTGTGTCCTCAGGTAGAAGGCCCCGATTGATACCCTATATGATAGAAGATCGTTACCCATTTTCCAAAGGAAAACGTACATTTAAATTGGGTATCAATCGGAAACCAACATAGTTGCATATATTCGAATAAATATTTAATAATACATTGCACACTACAGATTTACATAAACCGTCAAACATACCATACATATAAGTGAAAGGTAGAGTAATTATCAAAATAAGCATAATGAGGAGTAAAACATCAATGACAAGGAGCGGAGTTCGTCGACAGGAGAATATCTCTATGCTTTCATTGGCAGGTACGCTCCAACAAAACTTTGCACACCCCTGTCTGATAGGAAGAACAAGTCGCCAGAGATTCAGTGACAAATATATTCAGCAATTGTAAGAAGTTCCTAATTGGCACTGTCGGTTATGTTATCTACAAAATCAAGCTTAGTCGTATTTGTCGTACTTCAGTCAGACAAGTGCGTTATTAAGGCGAAAACGGTTGAGTGTCATTGTCTGGAGTACTCACGTCATAATTTTGTGATTCCTAGTCACATTTCTATGAAACTACTATGAAATATGACTATATCCATCATGCTGATTTTGAATATATCCAAATATTTGAAGCCTGTCCAGTCGTTTTCCTGTTCACTTTTCTTATATTTGACTCGCCATTGACGGGTTCAGTTCAGAGAGTTTTATACCACGTTTACGTAACCCAATATAAAAGATATGCAGTATACTAGGTGAGAATCTTCGCCCTCGGGGACTATCTACCCCAGAGGGCAATATAGGGAAATAGAGCAGGCAACAATTGATAAATATATTATGTTATGCATGTCCACATTTCGTGCTGAACCGGTCAGGCCGATCGCCGAATAATGCATCCTCATCATTTTCATTTTATGTATGTAGACCGCACTGCGGTGGCCTAATGGTTCTAGCGTCGGCCTCGTAAGCGGTAGGTACTGGATCGCAGGCCGGGTCATACCAAAGACTTGAAAAATGAGACTTGTTGCTTCCTCGCTTACGCTCAGCTTTAAGAGGATAGAACAAGGACTGGTTCGCTCGGTGTCAGTATAATAGGACTTAGTCGCGGGTGTCATGTCTGCTTACGGCATGATATTTCAGTGGAACAGCACTATAAAATGGCAGCATTAGATCTGCTCTGTTACAAGCAGGTACTCCCGCCCTTCCCCCTCCCCTCCCCTCTCTTCCCCTTCCCCTCCCTTCCCCGTCGTGATACAGCTGGAAAAAAAATGTTGGAAGCAACGTTAAGCCCTATTCACTCACTCATTCACTTCTTGTATGTACGTTATATTTGAGAATTCTGTTAAGCCGTCAAAAAGTCACTGTACTGCGTATGTGTTCATTTAAACCTCGATTTCATGTCGGGTTGATAAAAGTGCCATTAGAGAAGGGCTTCTCCACTATTCGTACGTGAATGGTGAATGAGACTGCCCTCCGACAGTACTTCTTCGTTACGTTTTAAAGACATTTCGATTGGAAATATTTGGTTTGTGAGATGCTGCTAGGGTTTTGGGCTACAAAATAAGCAGAGAACAACTGACACGAAATACGGGGATATTAATCCTACAGGGTGGTTGATATTTCAATATCGAATTCCGCTGGAATAAGTCCTCGGTTAATCATGTGACGGTCGATATTCAGTGGTTTTTCATTTATTTCACCGATCATGTGAAGACTCGTTCTTTATGAATGCCTATCACAGAAGCTATTAAGTATGTCAAAAACAGACACGTGGATGTGAATAGTTATGAATGAGCAAAAGATTATAAATCCACCAGGCGACGTCGAGATGTCGACGAAAACTGGTGTCCAGGTTACAACGGCAGGTGCCGAGAATTGTCAGACACAGTGCTCGGCTCAAGAGAACCCAAACAATGGAACGATTTGATAAGAAGTCTCTACTCACCTGGCGTAGAATGCTCATGATAAGATATTTCAGACAGGTTGGTGACCTTCCTCTGACCAAAATTACTTGGACAGATACCAACAAAGCACTCTCCATCATTACGGCGGATGAAGAAGACAAGGACTTCAGCTACGACTTACCGCACCCAGATCTCCATAAGACTATAGTACAGATCAATCATTCAAGTGTCCGGCTACTGACATTAACACCTTTCTATTCAATTGTTAGCCTGCTCATTCAGGGTAACCTTACCCAGCCATGGATTGCTCAGGAACTTTCCTGTCTCAGACAGGCAGTGAAAAGAGCCGACGATATTCTCAAAGCAAATATTATCAATTCCACAGAGGCATTAGCACTACCAATGGCAGTTACTAATGATAAAATCAACAACAGTGACAATTTCACACTCGCCAGTGCCAAATATGCGATTGGTGGGGACAAATTTATCACCAGCGAGGATGAATCCAAGACCAATACTGACAAATCCGTCAGTGGCTATTATTCAGTGGTCAGTTGTGATCAATCTGTGGTCACCAATGCCCAATTCGCGGCCTGTAGTCACCAGTCTGTAGTTAGCATCGACAAATCTGCAGACACAATATTCAGTGTCGTTTGAGAACATAGTATCTACAGTCGAAGATCAAGGTGGTCAACAACCCGGTCAGCAAGACACACAATAAAAAGCTCCCGATACCATATAGCCACGTCATTCTCGCCCTCAGTAGACCAGGTTGAGTCAAGTGTACGTGAAGGTAATGATACACCAATAACTCGAAAGCTAATCTTGAAGAGGCATTTGTCAAACTAGAAACACGCCTGAGTGAATTCATCCTCTCTTTTACGGGAGTAGCGGAGGAGTTCAGGTCTGAGAATGTTCGCTTGGCCAACAAACTACGTGTTGACTTCAGGGACATTAATGATGACGTGGCTGCTCATGGGGACAAGTTATCAAAGTTAGCTGAATACGTTTCAAAAGTAGAACGCAACCAGCAGTCATTCCAAGACAAGTCTATGAGCGCTTTCCCACGTATACATACACTTGAGGCAGCTAACAAGGAACTATTGGATAGGGTGGCTGCCCTAGAGTCACATTTCAAAGAGTTGGAATCTTTGTGTCGTTTGCAGTCAGAGGAGATTTCCATTCTGACTGCACAAGTGGAGTCCTAGAACAGTATTCCTCACACGAAAAACTCCGCCGGCACAAAGCAAATGTCGGTGGAATCATCATCTAACGTTTGTGTACAAGAGGACTCTACATCTAACATTAGTACTGGTCAGCTGTCGAAAAACCGTTTCAGTGTTCTGTCGGATGAAATGGACACCCAGGATTCCATCGTGTCACCAACCAGGGCACAGCTGATACAGTTGAAACCCGTAATACAGGCCCCCAGCCGTTTTACGAGAGTTCAACAGATTCCAGTGATTATCAGTGGCACTTCATCTACCGTTGTTTCTGACATAAAATACCGCAACAACACAAGTGTTCTCATCGTTGGAGATTCAATGACCAAGCTGTTAGACAGAAAGCGTCTGTCACGCGATAACGAAGTCTGTTCTGTCGTGTGTCTACCACGGGCATCAATCGCTTCAATCGACAAACAGTTGTCTTGTAACCAGGTAGACAGAAATATCAAACACGTTATCATTCACGCCGGAGTCAATTCCTGCAAACAGCCTGCAAACAGCCACCTCATACAGTATGTTCCTCGGATGTCCACGAGGTTATTGTCAGCACCAGATCAAAGTTTCCAACTACTAAAATAACAGTGTCACTAATCATTCCCCCTGGGTCCCGAGGAAAACTCTACGATTCCGTGTTTAATGCCAATAACTTGATAAAATTAGTGTGTCAGTCAGAAAATGTACAAATCCTTGACAGTAGTGGTGGCTAGCTACAGGCTAATGGTGATCCAAACTCTCACCTGTATCAGGACTTTGTGCATGTGAACAAACGCGGTATCGGTGTTCTGGCCAACTATATTTTGCAAACTTTGTACACTAGCTACATTCCCAACCGACAAGCGGTCAAATAACGACACCTCTGAACACCGTCAATATTCTGGTCAAAGTCGTACCAGTAGTCCCTCTCACTACATTCCGCCTCCTTATAACTATGGTAATCCATATCCGTTCAACCAGTACCAGACGCAGACCGCCTGGAATGTAAACCAGTCGCACTGGCAACACCCACGGAGTTACGGAATGCCACCAGCATCTCCGGCCACAGCTTTAACAGAGCTACACCCATCCGAATGGCCCCGCTTAAGTGCCCCCTCCCATCAACAACTGGACACACATGTGACTAACAATCGGGAAAATACTTGCAGCATCAGTTCCATCAGGTGATACTCGAACCATAATTCAGCAACTTGTTAAATATCTGTCTACCATGCTTTAGGCGGTGGGAACTGAGGTGATATAGACCTACGCAATATTTTTCCATATAATGGTGATATATGATGACACTGGAATGCTTAACATAAATGTTTAAAGGAATAGAAAACCCTAAGGCGATGCATACTAATATCGAAACAACTATATCATTAGTATTCGAAAAACAAAACAAATCAGCTTTTTTAGTAATTCCGAATGAATGAGAACATTTTGAACATCAGAGCTATTGCCCAGATCAAGAATCCGTGGAGGTCGCCATTATAACAAGCCGGAGAGCCGTTAGCCAATGAAAATCCTTGAAATATCACCTGACATTATTCCTATGACGTAGTTGTGCCCCAGGCAGCGTTGCTAATAACATGGAGACCAATTGTAAATTATTGTGTCGATGGCTTTTGGCAGATCTGTGGACCTTTCTTTACGGTCCGAGACGATTATGAGGCTCGTGATATATGAATGTTGAATTGATATACAGGTTGATATGTGGCATTTTGCATATGATTTCACGAGCTCTCTTTCTGAGGCAGGAATATCAGGCCACATCACCCGATAACTGTAGAAGAAACGCTGCTAATGCTGCCGTTGTTGTTGTTTAATTCTTTACCTTATGGGATAGACCCCGGATGACAACTGGATTTTTGTCGCAGCGCCATCTACATAAAAACAGTATGGCCCATCAAACGTCACAGTCATTCCAACATGTCGCAGATCATGAAGTGTTAACGTATGAACGATAAATTGCCACATGAACAGGTACAATAAAAGCGTACCTGAGATACAACACATATCACGAATCGTTAGATTCTTGGTATGTGCTTTAGAATAGGTTAACCAGGAGACTATTCTGTGAAGTCATGTGACGCAGTCAGTATGTCGGCACCTCTTCCCACTACCCTTATATGTGTTGTAATTTACTCAGCTGTAGAATTTTGCTAATTTTTTCTACCCGTGTTTTGGGGATCCGATGGCATAATTCTGTCATGCCGAGCACGAGTTTACGCAAAGTTTACTATTCCTTTAAGGTGCGGACTTTACAGGTTATTTGCACATTTGGTCAATTTAAGAACACATGTGCATCGTATACTCTACCTGTTATACTGTCAAGGTGTCGTTCCAGCAGTACCCATACATTAGTGCTGTCTAGAAATGAGCATTTAGTCAGGTGTTAATCAACTAAACTTAGCTATTAATGTTCTATATATGAGTTGTACGTATGTGTATATGTACATATATACACGTGTGTGTATATATGTTTATGTGCATATATAGATATATAACTTTCTTTGCAAGCTCAATAACATTACATATGAATTATGGCCTGTGATAGGGTTTCTGATACGTTCAGTATTACTATAAAGTTAATGGATTGGTTTACTTGTTTGTTCTGGAATATCCAGGGATTAGACGAAGCAAAGTGTGCTGATCATGATTTTTATGATGCGGATACTAAGTTTAGTGTTATTGGTTTAGCGGAAACCTGGCAACGTTCTGGTTTTGCTGTTAACATTCCAGGTTACTCATTTAAGAATTTTAATTCATGTAGTTCGTGTTGCCGGCGGCCAAAGGGTGGTATCGGTGTTTTGTATAAATCTTTTCTCGATATTAATGTAATATGTCTCTGAAGTTATGGTTTTGATTAAGGTTTTATCTCACTTTATTAACATTAATACCGACTTATATATAGGTATTGTTTACATACGTCCTGAGAACTCTTCATTTTGGAAATATTACTCTGGTCCAGATCCGTTTGAGGAACTAGACAATGTTATTAGTAAATTTAGTAACAAAGGTCATATAATGCTAGGTGGGGATTTTAATTCAAGGATCAGTTCACTTAGAGAACTAATACGCACTGGTCAAAACATCTCCCAGATCTCCCCGATGATGCATTCAACTCAGTTCACACTGGAAGACACTCCCGGGATCAAACAATCAATAGTTTCGGGCGTAAATTATTGGAACACCTCATTGATTACAGACTTCTTATATTGAACGGTAGAACCGTAGGTGACGAATTTGGTAAATTTACCTGTCACACATATAATGGTAGAAGCACCAACGATTACATTATTGTGTCTGAACAGCTCCTAAATTATGTTAAATATTTTCATGTATTCCCTTTAATACATTTATCGGATCATTGTCAACTGTTCTCTCTATTACAACTTAAAGTCCAGTTAAGCAGCAGTTCGAGACAACAGTGAAATATAACAAAATCAGGCTTAAGAGAAATGGAACAAAACAAGCCAAGACAAAATTAAACAGGAGTTAAAAAGCGCAGAGTCAAGAAAATTATTTGACAACTTTATAATGCGGCCATATCCCGTTAGTAGTGCCGGCGCACAGCAAAGTCTAACAGACTTCACTAACATCTTAATTTCCTTAATGCTAAGGCTACTGTTCAAGTCAAGTTCAACAAAGCATATAAGAAAAGCAAATGGTTCAATCGGGATTGTAAAAATGCTAAACATAATATGAAGCGCCGATATATGTCCTATAACGAGGAAAATACGCTGGACCGTAAACAATCCTACTACAAGGCTAAGAAAGAATATAAAAAAAATGGTTCGGAAAAAGAAGTAAGAGTATTATCAAAATCTTATGGATAAATTACAAGACGCTCAGGAAAACGAGGCTACTGGCGGATTTTAAAGAATTAGGAGGAAACCAAAAGCAAACTGCGGAAATCCCTATCGACAGTCAGTTACTCGCGAGTCATTTTATTAACCTGTTAGGTAAACCGCATATGACGGAATCTGCAAACTGTAACGCACAACATGTCGAAGACCCCGCTATTAATGTCACGTTAAACACCAATCATGAATCTTGATTCACAGTTACTTCGACACAGACGTTATATTTAAGGATTGACTGATTTTTTTTACGTTCATTGGGGTTTGAACTTAAAAACCGCTATGCAAACTTTGTGATTCCGCTACGAGAAGAAATTGAATGTGAAACGAACGAATTCTTCGGTTTAATTCTTGTAACATTACAAAACACTGCGCGTATAAATACAGTCAACAAAGTTCGTAACTCCTAGCAACGTCTCAGTGCACGCGCACCTCGCTCGGTCGGCTTAGCGTGGTTCAAACAGTTTTCAGTTTGACAGTTTGTTGCATATTGTGTATGGAGCCATTGGAGGGAAACTTCTCAGTCAGGGATAATTATTTAGGTCAGGAAAACTGAAACACACAAGAAATTCTGCGAAGGAACCATGCAGAAGAGGAGAAATTGCTCGAGTATATTCCATTCAGAGCCGACTGATCAGCCGACTGGGCGATGCATTTTCTTGTTGTTTTACCGCGCCCCGGGTAGGCATACGGAGGACGATTTCACTGATCAATGTGTTGTTCTGAGCTGGGGAACATTCTCTGTCGCAGTTTATAACGGAACTTTCTTCCTTTCGGTGCCCGCTCAGATCAATAATGTGACGAAACTCTGCATCATTCATCGCCTGTACCCGTCACACGTGGACTGTAATCGAGGGAGTGTGCTGTGTTGTGGTCGAGCGGACGCATAAATTTGTGTGATATCAGACAGGAAACGTGAAAATTGATATTCTTTCACAGATTTCGAAGTGTATACAGTTCTGGTGAACTGATTGCAGCCTTTATGAACAGCGATTGAACGATGATGTTGCACTCGTAGGCCACCTAGCAGGTTTTGTGGAATCAACATTCTGTAACACTCCCCCCCGCCCCTCCTCCTTGACTGGAGGGATTTTATCGGACATCTGCAGTACGGAACGATATTTGTTGCATACATCCGCTTATCGTGGCAGTCCGTATAATTTGTCAATTTTTGTGTTTGGTTTCGTGAGAGAGGACGACATATTCCCTTTGATTTCCATCAGTGCAAAACGCTCCCGACCCCGACCCGCACCACAACAGTGAAAGCCGGTGGATGAAATTCCACTCCACGGGAACGGTAACGAATGAATGGAATATCTTACCAAACTCTCAGGTAGGATGTGGGTTTCAGGAGTTCACCGGGTGTGATAATTTCTTTATAATGATTTGTGATAAAAGTGGGTAAGCGAAAACCTAATGTCAAAATCTCGTTCAAGGTCACGGAGATGTCGATTTATTGCTGACCAGCTGATTTCCAGGACAGACAGACATTATCTCGGCTCTTTTCTCTTCGAAATTCTTGTAATTTTACAAACAATTTTTTCAATACAAATAAATATTTAAATTGACTCTTTCCAGTTGGTTTTAGAGTTTTCTGTTGGCATTATTTGAGCAATATTATGCACTAAAATCGGAATCGATTTACACTACGTCCAGTGATCCAGTGCTATTTATAGCAAAAAAAGTAGTGCAGTTGTGGGCGTGGCATATCATATTTTTAGATTCATTGAAGTATGAACCGAAAAATTTAGTACTAATCAGCCAATCAAATCGCTGGATTTACGAACAATACGGGGGGAATTTAATTATTTTAGTTTGAACTGATATCATACACAACTGAGTTGTACATATCCACAATGTTCTGTAGGTATCATACAGAATACTAAAGAAGCTATTGAATGAGTGAATCATGCTAGTCACACTACGTGTATTACTTTGAATGCTAAGAAGAATCCATATTATTTACAAGATCTGAGAACAGGCATACATTATTACACGGCAGTGGACATATGAAGAAGGGTTTGATATGATTTAAGTGTGTACTTGACCTAACACATGTTTTTTGCCAATTTCGAGGTTTATAGGTCACATAAGTAGGTCTGCCCCAGGGGTGGGGAAATCCTCCCGAGGGCAGTGCATAGGTTGAATAAGTGTAGCATCATGTAAGCTCCCAGAATATATGGGGATTGGGGGATTCCATCCAACGATAACCATTCTCAGATGGTCTGAATTTCGAATGGACCAGGTGGATATCAGGGAACCTTCAAACGTCACAATGAAACATACAACCAAGGGTTCTCGATAGGCTTGACAGCGCACTCGCTGTGCCATCAATAAATAATAAAAAATAATTATAAATCAAATTTTCATCAGAATTCGGTCAGCTCAGAACTTGCTTGTAGCAGTCCCCTAATGCACGTTCAGGCCAAAAATCAAGGTTCTAATGTAAACGGTTCTCCTTATTTTGCCAACAAAAGGATTCGGAAGGACTGACTCACTCACTCACTCATTACCGGACAATTTGCAAATGAGAGCCTACTTCGTAGGAAAATAGTTCTATTGTCCCATCGACATCCATACACTGAAAAGTAAGACGTCTTCAGAGATGTATACAAAAGGCGAAATCTGGAGTTTCTGGAGTTGCGAGAAAATGAAGTGCACAACTAGAGACAGATTCTGTCAAAGTATATGTGGTGTGTTTGGTGATAAAGTATGAATTTCAATTAGTTTGCTCTAATCTGGGAATTGAAGAGAAAAGTTCGATATAAATTGAATAAATTATCTTCATTTAAGCAACCTTACCAATTGATTAACTAACATTGATTTTCGCAATATACGCAAGTACGTATGCCGATTTCAGTACAGGCTTCTTACTCTCAAGAATCTTACTATTTGAAAAGTTGGTTTCAAAAGAGATTTGGAGATGATCCCTTAGTGATATCACGTGATGATGTCTTTATAATAAATGTTGATATTGCTGACTTTGTCAATTGATGCTAAACAATATGACGAGGTATTGGTAAAAAATATTAGTTATGTTTGTTTGATAAGTTACACCCCGCCCCAATTAATGTATGATGCTGTCGAAACATGCTGTTGGCAGTTCAAACGGACACTCGTTCTGTCTGGTAAAAAGCAGAAATGAGAAGTCTAAGATACAATCAAAAAGCTTTAACGGACCGGGGATGCAGACAAATTCAAATGTATGGGTCCTGGCTCAAAGACTGATATTATACTTATGGCAACTGATACAAACAAGAAATAAGGTGTTTTGATTCGCAGCGCATGGCCGCGTTCATGTTGAACTTGTAAACGGCATTGCACTGGAAACGGATTTTAAAAACGTGCATAATACATTAACTGAATAAATATACATTCAGGTTGGTTGGCTCTTACTGATAATAATAGACTTGCCTGCTCCATATATATGCAGGTTTTTACACTCAGATTGCTACCCAAAACACTACCCGAACGGTATAGTAAAAATCCCTGAACTAAAGTATATAGATAATCTATGATGTTCTTATTCGACAACAAGTTAATAACAAGTTTCCACATGGAAAATGCAGGCCCATAGAACTATTTTGAATAAAATATTGTAATTGCATTTACTCTCATATCTATCAGGTTTTTGTGATCGGCAAAATCACATAATCCTGGCCGCGAGAAGCCAGCTTGAACTTGTGATTTTCCGTGTTGAAGTCCAATCATCCGTGGCGAGCGACATATATAGAGAAAAATAGAGAGCAAATAGGTGTCTGGATAAAATACCGAGTGGCAAAAGAAATGGCGACCACATGCGATAGATTTCCCTTCCTGGTCGGCTTATGCGTGGTTTATGTTTCACTGACCAATGGTATATATATCTGTTAATTAAGACACAAATATTCCAATGCTTATTTGACATGCGCAAATTGTCGTTGAATCAACAATTATGTCCTGCTATAACAGTGGAAATTTCCGAAAGACGTTCGCAGAAGCACATTAAAGTTTCAGGCCCGCTGGGACACTGGAACAAAGAGAGAGTTAGTGTGTCTCTGTTTGGGAGCAAAATTAAGTCACAGAAGTTTCAGACATTTCGGAAGTATAATAAGTGCCTGACTTAGCCTGTTGTTCGTGTTTCAATGACACATATATATTTTTTTGGCTAACGTGGTTATTTGTCAATGTGATGTACTTGAAGATCACATCTCCGAGACTATGGTTGAAACCCATCTCCATCAACATTTAAGAGAAATCTGCACACGTGGTTTGTGTTTATCTAAATCTCGAGTCAGTTTGATAACAGTGCATTGGAGAGAAGTCTTTCGTCATTGGCAATGGCTGCTTACTAAAGACTCGACGTGAATGGTGAATCTGTCTCCCCTTTCATTCACATATTTCGACATCTAATTCCACTGAGGACAGTCAGCAGTTTCATAGTGATTTCACCACAGATATGGACGTTATATTTCAGCTTGAACTGATTCCATATACAACTAAGATACACACATGTATGCTGAACTGCAATGAATTGTAGACCTACATACAAAATAATAACGTTCAATTTGAATGGGCAGCGCTTCCTAGGCACGCGGTGCGGATTTCGTTGAATGCAAAATCGAAGCGATATTCTTTACAAGATTTCAGTCAAGGAAGTACATGTAACTATTGAAATATCTATATTGCATTTACGAGATATATAAACCAAAAGTCGTGGTCTGACAATGTGTACAGCCTTTCGGTTGTAACCGCCATTGCCAAACATCCTAGTTCAATTTCCACCTCTTTTATGCCAGTGTATGTCATTACGGACTGGTTCCTTTATATCAGTGAAATCACATATTGCACATGAAGGTATCAACAAAACCGTATACAAGGCGTACTCTGAGATTGAGAGAAACTGAAGTGCACCGCTGGAGACTGAATCTGTCAATGTGTGTGTGAGAGTGACTGGGTTAAGTAGGTTTAAGTTGAGGTATTTTCTATTCGAGAAAAGGGAAGGACAGTAGTATAAAATGACAGTCTCAGAGCACATGATCAGCATCAGTGATGTTATCATGATCAGGTTAATAAAGGCGCAGTAGCATTATCACCGATAGATCATGATCAGCATCAGTGACGTCACCATGATCAGGGTTAAGGGACCGTTCAAAATTTATTCTGAGGGGGACCGGTGGAATTTGAAGGGGGTCACCAATAACTTCAAGCTCTACGAAGGGGGGTCATGTGTAACTAGACTGTGTGTAGACGGGGTCATCAGTAACTTGGACTTTGTTTTCAATCGAAATAGGCTGACACCTTTAGAAGACGGATGATAAATGGACAGCTATTCAGCAGCTAGGATTTTTTGAGCTTCTGTATGAATTTCATGTTTTTTAGGTCGAAGAACCAGGGTGGACTTTAGATCAGGAGACACATGGATCAGAACACGGCTTTGTTTATCCATGGTGCCTACTAAAACAGTAGGCTCTATAGTTTATCATAAGCCAAAACAACACAGCACCATAGACCTATGTTCTGTTAGCATTCAGCTCTGTACACACATACTCCACCATGGCATTTAGCTCAACCAGAAGTAGATATTTCTCTAACGAAATCTAAAAAAGCAGACACGAGCCAGCTCTTGTATACACAAGAATTTGGTCTACTGAGAGAGAAATATAGATCGCATCAGGCTATTTATACAGATGGTTCTAAAGATGGTGAGAGACTAGCATGTGCTACTATCTTCAGTTCCAAAACTAAAACCTGTCGACTACCAGGTAAAAGTTTGATATTCACTGCAGAAGCAAAAGCTATATTGTTGGCTTTAGAAGGTATTGGTTCTACTAAAAGGGGGAACAATATGTCATATTCCCAGATTCACTGTCATGCCTCCAAGCGATTAAAAGTGGAACTTCGACTCATCTCACTATCTTGAGTATTCTACAATTACATGACTGTAGATTTGATCAACAGATTGATATTGTGTTCTGTTGGTTGCCTAGTCACGTTGGCATCAAAGGTAATACTGAGGCTGATAGGATGGCTAAGGCAGCCCTAGATGATGAGATTGATCCTGTTGGAATCCCATATAGCGATTTCAGATCCTCTATCTGTACTTATGTGAGACGGCTGTTTCAATCTTTATGGGATGCTGTGAATAATAACAAACTTCATGAGTTCAAAAAAACTGTAGGCTATACTCATCTGAACAGCCGGAAACGTTTCGATCAAACCATGATCAGGCGATGTAGAATCGGCCATACACGATTAACTCACAAACATTTACTAAAAAGAGAGCCAGTTCCAAGGTGTGTTCCATGCCATGATGATCTCACGGTGAAACATATTCTTATCGAATGCATAGATTTTAAGATTGTAAGAGATGCTTTTTATCGAGCGACTACTTTGGAAGATCTTTTTAGTCGGGTGAGGGAGGATTGAATCTTGGGTTATTTGAGAGAAATCGGACTGTTACATAAGTTTTAATGTATGTATGTTTTAATGCGTTGGATTACTAAGTTAGTGACTTGAGTACTTAGAATTTTGTTTGATCGTCGATATATAGCTGAAATATTGCTGAATGCGACATTAAACCTTAATTCTCTCTCTCTCTCTCTCTCTTCCTTGTTGTCGGGCACATTTAACAGCTAGGCCCCTATTCATACCAGCTAGATTTGAGTCAGTACACAGTGCATGTAGCAAATCCTTTATCTAAACACATCCAGGTGCAGTGCAGCTTCACCATGTTCCATAGGTTGTGGACATTGTCTAGCTAAATGAATATAGCCCGCATTTTGAGACCATTCAATAATTTATGCTTCCCCAAAGTTGAAGAAATAAATTCTGGCGCATAAGACAAGTTGCACTGACGGTAGTTGAGGATAATACTATAAAATATAATAATTTTAATAGTTTTATAATATTATAAAACTCCGTTTATTTTTGGCAGGGCTTTTGTGGAGTGGCCGACATGATGAATGCATGAAATTAATCATGTCGGATTCGTCCGTATTTTTATAAAGTTTATCTCTGTGTCAGTATCACAAACATAACTTCCTTGTTTCCCTGAGTGGTTGTATGTAGTATTATCTAGTATCATGATGCAGAATGACATAATTTTACCTCAAACCTGGTGAATGCGAATAAATTCGTCATACAGAATTTTATCTCCGAGCTCCTCGCAGTTACGTCGTAGAGCAGAACTGTGTCAAGTTCCCTGTCACTTTTTCATATGTATAATACCATACCGCGAATCACTTTATCAATGAATAGCTCTATAATAGCCCCTGGCTATGTTGAAATTGACTGTGTGTTAGTAGGGAGATGGGGGGGGGGGGTCATTGATAAATATGATGTCAGGTGAGGGGGTACTGGTAACCTTCCAGCCAAAGCAGAGGGGGTCACACATAACTTAGGGCCATCAGCTGAATTTCCAGCGGCCCCCCTCCCCCTCAAGATAAATTTTGAATGGTCTCTAAAGAAGTTAACACCGATAGATCATGATCAGTTTCATGATCAGGTTCAAGATCATGAAGGGATTGATCAGGTTAAAGGTTCGGGAGTAAAACCGGATTAAGTTCAAGGATTCGACAAATCAGAATCGTGTATACGGCTACCATGTTTGATGATGTAGCCATAATTTTAACGTGATACTTTGGTATAAGCTGTATCCATTGTTGAGGGAAAATCTATAAACCCCTTTAGTTTAAACAAAGGGCACACACAAGTTTTTACTCCATACCTTGACGTTCGATTACCGGGTGAAAATTCAACCAATGAGAATAACGTATAGTACGTATTTATTGAGAGTTTTCTCAACTATTTCTATGCAGTCATCATGTCAGTGCAGACGTATATTAGCATGCATTTACATGAATTATAAGGATATGTATAAGGGGAGGTAGCTCAATTTTGATTTTATTCACTCGGTGTCAGTATAATGTGGCTGAGTGAGGTGTCATGTCAATGGGACAGCACTATAACATGGCAGCATTAGATCTGCTCTGTTGCAATTAGGTAACCCCGCCCCTCCCTCTCTCTTCCCCGTCGTGATATAGATGACAAAATTTTGAACGCGACGTTAAACCCTATTAACTGACTCACTCACTCACTTGATTTTGAAACCTACGACGCGCGTGCATATTCTACCTATATTATACCCAGATTTTGCAATAATAACTTACCCAACCTATACACACACAGGTATAGCTTACCGTTTTCAATCCTATTCACCCGCTCCCTCCCCCCCAAACCACCCTTTTAATGTTGCGTTTAATTCATTAATTTAATTTGATTACTAGATTTCCCAAACATACAAACTTAAGGTATTGTTTTATTCCCACATTGTGGTCCCACTTAGATCACGAATTTTACCATTACAAGATTATGTCCAACTCGCATGATTCAATAGATTGTAAAAGTCGGTTTATTGTGGATTATTCAAACCATGGCCGCCTTTGTCCTTCGTTGACCGCCTTCTGTAGACACCGGTGTAATATTATTATGACTACTCTTTGTGGTAGGTTATTCGCCCATTGGTACCGATGACCATATTTGGTCATATATGAGTTTGGCCTGTAGCTAAAATGATTTACCATATACATTTCTTTCCATTCGGGATATCACAGCAGACATATATGTAACCATGTATTAACATGGACTACATTGTAACGATGAAAATAAGGGAAGGTCACTCGATTTTGAATTTTGAAGACTACATCACATATATTTAACTTAGCTATATCATATTCAAACTAATGACGTCCCCAAACTGGAAATAAGCTCATATAGTTCATATCGGACAATTTTTATAATCAAAATCTAACAATAACCAGTGAAAACATAGGAAAACGGGAAGCCATTTTAATAATAGCAAAATACCTGAAATATGAAAAACAACGAAGAGAAAAGAAGAAAAACTTTATATATAACGTAATTCCATTTGTATTGATCAGTTGATTATATTACATCATTGCTAAATGGCATTAGTATATAGATTATATTACAGATTTACCACACCCGGCCTGGGGGGTCCATTGTGGCTTCCCTAGCATACTTTCTTCCCTACCTCAGGAACGACAAAAATTGAGAGCTGATACTCCGTGACCGCGTAGTTTACCATATTGGGGTCATTTGAACCTATTTGCATACCGCCCATCATGGACAAAATCAAAATGGCGGCCATTTGGGGAATCAGAAAAGTGAAGTTTTCATCATTTTTTCTTAAAAAATTCTGCTTTTCTGCGAGAAAAACGTGGGCAAAAATAATTTTATAGTCGCACAGGCCAGACAGGGTTAACATAAGTTATATACAGTAACGTGTTTTCAGACATAATTCATCCATATTAACCCTTTCCCGTCTGGCCTTTTTGGGACCTGTCCAGGCCTGAAGGGGGTGGGGGGGGGGGGCGGGGGCATTTCGGCCCCATATTTTTGTTACCCCTTGAGCCAGGGGTCTTAAACTTACCTCAATATATTCTTGGGCCTAGCACAACCAAAAAATGTAAAAAAAAAGACACAGATGGCCGCCTTGATGACGTCATCAGAATTTTCGAATTTTTTATTCATGTGATTTCTTTGCAGAAACTGCATGATTAAATACTAGCACATTACCCGTCCGATTATGCGGATATTGAAAAACTCAAAATGTCTTACGGAAGAACTTGATGCTAAAGGTCACATACCGTATAGACATGTATCCACATGGGATTTCTCGACTCTCTATACCACAATCCCTCATCAGGACCTTATTGACCGTCTAAGTTCATTAATAGTATCTGTGTTCAAGAAAACTGATCGTAGATATATTAATGTCGGAAGCCATAAAGCATTCTTTAGCTCTACTACATACAAGAGATATCATTCATGGGATGTTTCTTTCTTTATAGAGTTGCTTGAATTTCTCATTAAAAATATCTATGTGAAATTTGGCAACACAATATATCAACAGCATATAGGTATTCCAATGGGTACTAATTGTGCACCCTTATTGGCTGACCTATATCTGTTCTCTTATGAATATGACTATATGCAGGCGCTTTCAAAAACCGATCCATTCAAAGCCCGTTCCTTCTCATTCACCAAACGCTATATAGACGATCTTCTCGATGTGGATAATCGCTATATAAATGACGCAGTGAAGGATATATATCCACCTTCACTGGATTTGAAGGAAACTACAGATAACACTACAGGCACATCATATTTAGACCTATATCTCTATAAAAGTGAAGCGGGCCTTCTCTCTCGTCGACTGTATGACAAAAGAGATAATTACAATTTCGACATCGTAAACTATCCCTTTCTGGACAGTGGGACCTGCATATGGCGTATACATATCACGCCTAGTAGCATTTGCTAGATCTTGTGTTAAATGTGACGATTTTAATCAACGTCACAAATTATTGTTGCAGAAACTTATAAAACAGGGCTACACCACAAAGCGCCTCCACTCAAAGTTTCTCAAATTTGGCGATACATATCGCATGCTGATAGCAAAATACGAGCGTAGCGTGCAAGATCTATGGCGTTACGTTTCTTAACTTGTGTCTAATTCCGCTTAACCCGGGGCTAGGGGCCGTATGAACGCATGTGCTTCAAGATCCTCATGATACTCATATGAACAGGCGCAATCAAAGCGTGACTGAGATACATCATTCTTTGGATAACGACTTTGCAACGAATATTATGGATTAAGAATACTGATCAGCGATACGGATTTGAGATATTTGGAACATAATGATGTCTTGCCGACATCATTGAAAACTGTTGACCGCTTCTCTCTTGCAGGAAACAAGCCTATGTTTATGTATACTATGATTGTCTTTTTGAATTTGGTGATAATACTGTTATATGGAATAGGTCTTTGGATTATGGACGCGGATATTCTCTAATGGACGACGGCTGAATTATGAATGACGGATCTGACGCTTGTAATTTTTCACTGCGGTATAGTCATCCCGACCAACTGAAGGCCGTCCGGCATGCATTCTGTACGTGTAATGTACTCTGTGCCGTATAGAATAGTGAGTGTAGCCAGAGAACTTAACTTACAGCTTGAGATTTGTCAGCATTCAGGCTAGTGATTTTTTTTCAACAGCTTCAGGCCAGTCTGACACATCAGATTGGGAGGTACATGTATATAAGTGAGAGCCAATTCAGCCGCAAAAGACAATTTGCACGATGAAGTTCAGAAGAAGACAATGACGTCCTTAGATGTCATTATTCCATGATTTATTTTGAGCATTCAATCTTAATAGCAAATGCCTCTTTCAACAGAAGTTCGTTTCATTTCTTAGCGTGATCTATTATTTTAACATTGGGTAATAACATTTGAGAGAAAATTGGTGTCTTATCTGCACGATCTGGTATAGTCATAAAATCATATATGCGTTAGAAACTAGAACATTTCAAGACATGTGAGTGAATCTCTTTGTTGCCTCTACTGTGTTCTAACCTAGTAAAAAGACAACGTTCAGTTTTACCAATGTATTTAGCACCACAGCAATCGTTCAGATAAGAGACACAATTTGCTCTGTCCCTTCAGAAAGAGACATTTGATATTAAGAGTAACACCCCCAAATTAAACCATCGAATATATGGCAGCTAAGGACCTCATTGTCTTCAAGTGAACTTCTTCATTCTCTGTATTTTCTTATGTGGTGGAATTGGTACTCCCTGATATACCTGTAACTTCCGCCATTGTTTGATCATTGTATGTTGAACTCTACTGCTCGCTTGTTCATTTACTGTCCTTTCTGCTTAAACCTGTATATATAGCTGACTGTATTCTCTAAATGTCCATATGCATTTCTGAGGATGACATAATCACAACCGAAATATAGAATATTATATCACACTGACTTCCATTTTCAGAGTTACTTTCATCCTAGCTCAGGTAAAACTAATCTGTGAGAATAATGGAGTTGGGTCACCGTCTGACAATGTTTCGTTCTCCCTCTCTCGTTCGTAACCGTCAAGGTTAAACACCATAGCTCAGTTTCCATCTCGTTTATTCCATTGCGAAATTGTTTCATTGTCCCATCGACATATTCCTACTCCGCCAGTTAAGACGTCTGCAGAGATGTATACAAAGTCGAAAACTGGAGTTGGGAGAAAATGAAGTGCACAACTAGGGACTGATTCTGTCAAAGTATGTGTGAGTGGTTGGGTTATAGAGGAGAAATTTTAGGTATTTTATTCTGATCTTGGACTTAAAGAGAAAAGTGAGCTATAAATTGAATAAATGATCTCCAGTTGAGCAACCTTAGCTGGAATGGTGAATAATGTTGACTTTCCTACTTGGAGAATTAGCTGGTACCCCGGAGAGATACGGAGCCTAATTCAAGCTTAAAATAGCGCAAACCAACATTCTTTTCGGAGCAGTCATATAGGCATGCATTTTAAGTTATTTTATGGATGATTTCTGCCAACTTTTGCAGATCTTTTGCAGCTTCTTTGGCTGCAGTTTAGACGGACAGTGAAACTGCCAAAATAGTTTTTTAATTTGTGATAAATACGTCGAAAATCATAGGAATTAAAAATACTAATCAGCGATACGGATTTGATATTATTGGACCATCATGATGTCTTGCCGGCATCATTGGAAACTGTTGACAGCTACTCTCTTGCATTGCTAGTGCTGTTATATGAATTAGGTCTTGAGATCATGAACGCGGAAATTTTATCTTTGTCGATAGCTGAATATTAAATGGCGGATTATACGCTTGTACTTATTTTATTGTTTTCATCAACTGTAAAGACAACTACATTGAAAATAATCTCGCAACGAAAAAGCTGAACATTTCATGATCAATTGAAAGGTATTGTAATTTAACTGCTGATAATTTGTTCAGTCCCCATATTTAAGAATATCAAAATGTTACTGTTCATTCATTCTATTTAAAAAATGTATTTAAATATTTTTTCTTTCTGAGTTTGAAAGGATAACTTTTCGGATTCTTGAACTTTCGTCAAAAAGATTCTCACTTTAAGAATGAGAATATGTTTTATACATTTTTGAAGAACTGGATGCTTATATTTGAACATATACTGTTAGTATGAATGGGAAAATATAGCTTGAGATTTCATCTCTGCTTTCAAGGTTTTGCAACAGGAAGTTCATCAGACTCATGAGATTAATTTTTCATGTACAACTTCAATTTCTCGTCAGATGAAGTTAGCCTTTTATGATCCCCCCCCCCCTCCCCTCTAATTTCCCCGCTCTGTTGAAGTGTGAGTTTATCAAACCTTTTATTAAAACCTTAACCTAAGCATACGTTTAAGTTTAATCTCAACTAAGTATTAATGTCTTGTAGGCATTATTGAAAGCGTTTGACCGCTTCTCTCTTGCAGGAAACTAGCCTAGGTTTATGTATGCTATGGCAGTTTTCCTTTGAATCTGGTGCTTATGTTGTTATATGAATTAGGTCTTTGGATTATTGACGGTGACATTCTTGAATGCAGGAAGGATGTGTATTGGATGACGGACTAGACGCTTGTATTTTAGCTCACGTGACAGTGGGAACTAAAGATTTAAAACTTGAGTAACATAGCTCTGCATTTTCATTTTCAACATGAAAAGTTTGTTCCTTGAGCGATGTTCTAATGTGCGATTTAAAACGCTTGAGCAGTCTTGAAATTTAGAAACGCAACGTTAAATTCTCGCAGTTTTAAAAACGCACGACTGAAAACATATACAATCAGAATGGTTGGTTTTGACTGACTGGTCTACAATGTCCGTAAGTTCGAGCACTCTCCACTATATCGAGTTTAATCATATTTATGCTTTATGGCACTAAACGAAACTTCGCCACCCTAAACAAAACAAATGACGCGTAGATACTTTCCTAATATACATATCTAACTAGCAAACCTATTCACAGTTACTCTACCACTTGAGATGTGATAATAATACTCTTCTCGGCTCCATATATTTGCAAGTATATAGACTTAGATTGCTACCCAAAATACTATAAGAACGTATAGTAAAGATCTCTATACTATAGTTTATTCATAGTCTACTATATTCTTCTTATTCGAAAACGTGATAAGTCCATAACCAATTAACGTGATAAGTCCATAACCAATTTCCAAATACAACAAAGTAACCCGGTGTGATGGATAAGAATGTCCTGGTGATTAGTGTCCCTTTTCGTATCCTTTTCTATTGCGACCAAGGACGGACACTTGTCTCTAACGTAGAGAAAAGTGTTCTATCTGGGTTAGAAGATAGGGGCCGGGGCCGGACACTCTTAACCAACGGACATTCTTAGCCTCCACAACGGTTCAAATCTTCCGAAAAATCCCTGCTCAGTTTTGAACTATTTTGATAAAATATTGTAATGGCGATTACTCTAATATCTATACGTTTTTTGTGACCAGCAAAATCGGATAATCCTAGACGAGAGAAGCCAGCTCGAACTAGCAGGACTAGAGTCCAGTTCATGACCCATCATCCGTGACGAACGACATATATAGTATTAAATAGTGAACATATAGGTAGCGCGATAAAGCCAGACGAGTGCCAGAAGATGGCCACTACATGCGATAGATTTTCCCTCCTGATTGCCTTGTGCATGGTTTACGTTTCACTGACCAATGGTATGTATATACGTTAATTAAGATACAAATATTCCAATGTTCTAGTTGGCATTATGCGCAAGTTGTTGTTGAAGAAACAAGCGCTGGACGAGCGCAAAGACCTCCGTCGAGGCAATAGCGTAGAAGCGTGTAGCCATGATCTTTTCCGACAAGAGGGATTTCAAGCAGTAAGGTATTGTCACAGATAACCCGTCTGGCTGTTCCTGCCCGTAACTGTGGCACGGCTCTCACAAGATTAACATTAGAAAATACTGATAAATTGCCATAAATAAGAAAGTATGTATTTCCAGTGGCCGATTCATAGATATTATCGGAGGATGCCTAGTTCACCGAGTTAACTTTCAGAAATGTTCGACGTACAGAAACCGATTAATGAAGAAAACGGGTGCCAGACAATGTTATAGCATAGAAATCCGTACCCCAGGCATGGCTAGCCTGAATGATTTACATATTTTTTACCTTAGTCGCAACAATTGTAACAATTTCATTCTAACGCCATATGCTGACATCACGATAGGTAAAGAAATGTTACGTTTCCCTGTTGGTAAAGCCCTAAAGGTATAGAAAAATAGCTTCTAGATGTAGGCCTAGATCTTATGTAATACGTGAGATTGCTCCTCCCTCAAGTCTTTCTCTGCTGTAGCCTAGTTGATTACGACATGCAAGGTCCGATGTTTCGTAGGAGCCAGTGTCCAGGTGCATTTTACAGGACCAGTTTCGCACGTTCTTACTTTTCTGGCAGATGTAGCTTGCCATGAAAATATAAGAAACAACAACCACGCCGGCAGGCATACCTCCGTTCGGTACGGTATCTTAGGAACAGTGTCGCTGCTGCATGAGATGTTTTTGAAATTTTATACTTAAACTTGTGGGTTATTGATGAAGAAAGATGGAAATACGTGCAGGCGGACTACAAATCTGTTGAAAAGCAGCGACAAGCCGGTCCCATTACTTCCCACTGGAATAAGTTCGGATGTGCTCGTTTTTTTTCCGTTCGAATTATATCCAAAATTCGCATCCCGCGACAATGCCCATTAATGTGCATGCCAATGAGTGTGCCCGATTGCTCAAATGCGTCTGTAAAACCGAGGCGAGAACCATGGCAAGCCCTATTGGAAACAACACGAGCCAGGGTTCTCCATATGGCGATTCTGCATGGCGGGAGATTTCACGCCGCGTTCTTATGTCTTTTGCTATAACAGAGAAATTTACTGTATATATAACTTTCAGAAAAACGTTCATAAAAGCACATTAGAGTTCCAGGCTGCTGGGACAACAGAACTAAGATAGAGTTAGTGTATCTCTGTTTGGGAGGAAGATTAAGTCGCAAAAGTAAAGGCATTTGAGTGACATATCTATTCCACTGGTATAATAAGTGCCTGGCTTTAGTTTAGTCGTGTTTCGACATTGAATTTCGTCTCCATCATAATCCATATATGTCCAACTCTTCAGTGAAATCTGTTAAGTCGTTAATAGGTTAGTATACCGCGAGTGTGGTTTCTGTTTGATAACAGTGCATCGTTGTACATGTATTTTCATTATTGGTTTATTCGAAATCTAATTGCACTGAAGACAGTCAGCTATTTGCCGTTATATTTCAGCTTGAAATATACAACTGAGATACATACATGTATCGTGAAATGCACTGAACTGTACACCCGCATGCAGAATAATAAGGTAGCTCTTGAATGGGTAGCTCGTGTTCGTCACGCTGTGAGTATTTCTTTCAATGCTGCAGTGGAGCAATATTCTTTGCAAGATTTCAGACCAGGAAGTAACTATTGAAATATTTACATAGTATCCACCACGTTTCTACACCGAAAATCGGGGCTCGTCTTTATGTCAAAGTCTGACGATGTGTCGCGCTCCGCGTTCATAATCATTATTGTTAAACATCCTGGGTCGATTTCCAATTTATGCCATTCGATGCTATTACGGACGGGTTCTTTTATCCCAGTGGATTTACACCAATGTACATTAATGTATTAACAAAGAGGTCAGTGTGTGTGTGGGAGGCATCGGGCTATAGAGGTTGGAGATTAGATATTTTGCATTTGAGAAAAGACCAGGCCAGTAGTGTATAAATGAAAATTTCAGAACACATGATGAAGATCATGACAAGTGACGTCATCATGACCAGGGTTAAGGAAGGAGAAGAGACGCGATTAGCGGAAGTCACGTATTTCAAGGTCATGATCAGGTTCCAAACCAGGGAGTGATAAAGGTGCAGATTCGGGAATTCGACTAACCAGAATGTCTTATACGACTACCACGTTTGATGACGTAGCTATAATTTGCAAAGAATCGTCGATAATGCTTGATCACGTGATACCTCGGTTATAACCTGTATCCATTGTTGCAGGCAAATTTAAAGACCCTTTTACTCTAAATAAAGGGAACACCTTAAATTTGCTACTCTATACCTTGACGTTCGATTACCGTGCGAAAACTCAACCAATTAAAATCACTCGTATATCAGGTACCAGATCGCTTCAATCCACGCATCATATCAGTGTAGACGTATACAAGCATGTCTTTACATGGATGTTATTGGAAGGGTAAGCATAAGAGTGAGTCACTAGTACTAATACACGTACTACTTGATATTTCCCGTGCGATGAACCTCTTGATAAAGTTAGTTTTTTGAGGTTGTAGGTTGCAATTTATAAGGTATCCATAGTAAATTAAGTATATTCAATGAAATCCCACATGTATATATTCTATAAGATATGGTATGCTATTTTCATCGAAATGAAATGTGAACAACTTGATCCCTGTGATCAGTCAAACATGTACATGTATTATTAAGTTATACAACAATTTTACAGTCTTGTCTCTATGTTGTCTTGCATTTCTCTCATAATACATGAACGATATTGCTGCATGCTTATATGGATAGGTATATTATATAATGTGGTTGGGCTGGTTCATGTACAGATATGTTGAGAGAAAGATTTTATAAAGAAATTTTGGTTAGAGGAAATACGTGTCGACAATGATGATTTAAAATTGAATGAAAGAACAATTCTAAGAATTGATGAAAGAAATTATAAAATCTTATAGAAGATATATAAACATTTGCTGATAAGGTAGGGGAAAGTATGCCAATTACTCAATAATCAATATCCATCCTCATCAACAGTTTGATATCCATACTCACCAATATATCCTCATCGATATGTCCATACCACAACATATATCCCTCACTCAAATATGTCCATATCAATATATCCATAATTACTCAATATATCTATATTCGCCAATATATCCTCACCCTATAAATCCCTACCCGTTGTGAAATGCGCCATATTTATGAACGAAGCAGATTTAATATAAAGATTAATTGTGTGGAAAGATTCGTTGTATATAAATTATTTCGAACTGTAATATAATCAACTTATAAACGCAATTTGAATTATATTGTATGCAGAGTACTAGAAGAAAAGGCATGTAACGCCTATTATGAAGTTTGCTTGGTCGTGCAGTCAAAAGGTTAGTTATCGGGTCAGAGAGGATGGCCTAAAACGAGAGAAGCATATGCTACACGTATAATATGTTCTTGTCTATCATAGAAAGAGGGCTATGATCAAATCAGCGATTGACAACTACGGTCGGACAGAGGAGTGAGAATGTTTACAATGTAGGGATAGTTGTCCTTCGGTGGATTGTGTTGGATTCGGGTTGCTGAACAGTTTTAACCATTATCATGAGTATATATGATACAGTACTCAGTACATAAATCAGTGTCCACCAATTATATTCCCGTTCGACCTGCATAACATTAAAAGAATAATATTTGGATAGGGATGTGGATATTCATAATTCGATTTCGTGGGTTGATTGACCCCCAACATATTTTGAAATTTATAGTGCGTACGCTCACATGTTCGTTCATTATACCAGCCTGAGCAAACCATTGATCACAGCTCATCAAGTCTTTTTCTGGATTCACAAGTTATCCAACAGTTTCAGTACTCTCCCCACATATTGTCTGGGATGCTTACACGACATTAGAATAGGCGATCTATGGGCATAGAATTACTAACGAGGAAGATGACACAATCCTATGACATATTAATAATTCTAGTTGCGCAGAACGTATACTTAACCCTACCTGGCCTGAGGGGGCACTTTCCGCCCCCCCCCCCCCCCTGTTGTTTTTTTTTTGCTCCTATCTCCGAAACGAAAAAAAAATGAGAGCTGATACTCCATCACTTTGTAGCTTAT
>JAVTVY010052959.1:0-25469 GCA_036873755.1 Hanleya hanleyi | reverse complement strand
TGTCACACATGTCAAATGGTAGGAAAACCAAACCAAACAATACCGAAGGCTCCTCCACAACCAATTCCTGCATTTAAGGAAGCTTTTAGTACGGTAATTCTGGATTGTGTTGGTCCACTACCAAAAACAAAGTCAGGCAATCAATACATGTTAACAATCATGTGTGCTTCAACCAGGTTCCCTGAGGCTATTCCTTTACGGAATATTAAGGCAAAAACTATTGTTAAGGCCTTAGTTAAGTTTTTCACACTTGTTGGCCTACCCCAGTCCGTTCAGTCTGATCAAGGATCTAATTTCATGTCAGGAATTTTTCAGCAAGTCATGTATGAATTGGGTATAAAGCAGTACAAGTCATCTGCATATCACCCAGAAAGCCAAGGTGCTTTAGAAAGATTTCATCAGACATTGAAGAACATGATTAGGACTTACTGTTTTGAAACTGAGAAAGACTGGGATGAAGGCATACATTTGTTACTGTTTGCTGTTAGAGAGTCTGTTCAAGAGTCTTTGGGCTTCAGTCCGTTTGAATTAGTATTTGGTCATACAGTTAGAGGACCACTTAAACTGTTAAAGGAAAAGTTCCTAGACAGTGATCTGGACTCATGTAGTCTCTTACAATATGTGTCGGATTTTCGCACCAGGTTGACTAAAGCACGTGATTTGGCCATGTCAAATTTAAAGTCATCACAAAAAAGTATGAAAACAACCTATGATAAACATGCCGTTAAACGAAGTTTTAAACCTGGTGAGAAGGTACTGGCTTTGCTATCTATTCCTGGTAGTCCACTTAAGGCTAGATATTATGGTCCTTATGTCATTGAAAAGAAATTAAGTGACCTTAATTATGTAATTCAGACTCCTGACAGGCGTAAACACAATCAGTTGTGTCATGTAAATATGTTGAAGTTATACATAGACAGAGATAGCACTAACAGTACTGTACAACCTGTAAGTGTAGTTAGTTCTGATCCTGATAGTGATGAAACTCGTGAAGATCCAATGTCAGCGGCGAAATTACAGAACTCTGACATTCTACATAATTTGGATTCCAAGTTGTGTCATCTCGAACCTGCGCGACAGGAAGAACTTCGAACACTGCTCAGTCAATACGAACATTTGTTTCCTGATATTCCCACTCGGACTGATAAAATTTCACATGACGTTGATGTTGGAGATTCTAATCCAGTGAAACAGCACCCATGTCGTTTGAATCTCTTTAAACAAAACTACCTGAAAAAAGAAATTCAGTATTTATTGGACAATGACTTCATTGAACCAAGTAATAGTAACTGGAGTTCACCTTGTATCCTGGTTCCAAAGCCAGATGGCAGTTACAGAATGTGTACGGACTACAGAAAAGTGAACACATTGACCAAAACTGACACATTCCCTATTCCACGAATAGACGATTGCATTGATAAAGTGGGAAGTGCCAAGTTTGTGTCAAAGTTTGATCTTCTGAAAGGATTCTGGCAAGTTCCACTGACAGATCGTGCGAAGGAGATATCAGCATTTGTCACTTCGGAGGGTCTGTTCCAGTACAAAGTCATGCCTTTTGGAATGAAAAATTCACCTGCCACGTTCCAGCGTCTCATCAACCGTGTTACTTCTGGTTTGGAAGGATGTGAGTCATACATCGATGATGTCATTGTCTACAGCGATACATGGGAAGATCATCTACAGAGAATTCGCGCACTGTTCAATCGGCTGAGTGATGCCAAGCTGACAGTCAACCTTGGGAAAAGTGAATTTGGACATGCACGTGTGACATTCTTGGGGCACGTTGTTTGTCAGGGTCAGGTAAAACCTATAGATGCTAAGGTTAGTGCTGTCCCGCTGTTTCCAAGACCAACATGTAAGAGACAACTGATGCGTTTCTTGGGTATGGCTAGTTACTACAGGAAATTTTGTCCAAACTTTTCAGATATTTCTGAGCCTTTAACTCAACTCTTAAGAAAGAGAGTAACTTTTGTTTGGACCGATAAATGTGAATCAGCTTTTGAAAACCTGAAAGCCATCCTCAAGAGTGCGCCAGTTCTTTCAGCACCAGATTTTAATTCACCTTTTAAACTAGATGCTAGTGATGTTGCTGCTGGTGCCGTTCTGTTACAAGAAGATAAGAATGGGGTAGATCACCCTATTTGCTATTTTTCACGCAAATTTGTCAAACATCAGAGAAATTATTCTACAATTGAGAAAGGATGTTTGGCAATGATATTAGCTTTACAACATTTTTATGTTTATGTTACTTCTTCATCGTTGCCAATTACTGTATTTAGTGATCACAATCCTCTTGTTTTTATAAGTAAGATGAAGAACAAGAATCAAAGATTGTTGAGATGGAGTTTGGTGTTGCAAGAGTACAATATTGAAATTAGACATATTAAGGGTAAGGATAATTTGATTGCTGATTGTTTGTCTCGCATATAATGTACATATGTTTACCAACGTTATGATGTTATAAGAATTTTGTCTTGCAACAATGTTTTGAATTGTTAAAAAAGTTCCAAGTTTGAAACTTTTTTTTTAAGAGGGGGAGTGTCACGGTGTTGTTGTTGTAACGCTGTGTTGTTGTTGTTATTGCGCCATACTGTTATTGTGCGCTATGGATATTTCTAGAAATCGTGACCTAGTCAGTTACAAGTAAATATCTTGTCATAGCATTGTAATATCTATCGAAGTTTCTGGAGTAAAAGTTGACTTGAGTTTGGTTTGTGAGACTGATGGAAATTTCCAGACTTGCGTCTAGGTTTGTTCACTGCGTAATTACGATCGTTGCCTTGGAGACGGAAAGTTCGAGAGCTGCTTTATAGACTATAAATAGTGTGACATTCGACGATCGGGGAGAGGTTTTCAAACTGGAATTTGGGTGTATTGAAGTTATACCTTTGGCACGGATTACTGGACTGGTATCCTGTGAACGGACTTTGGCTGCCTTTGATTATACATCTTCCCACACACGACGAACATCGCAGAACATTTCGGGGTTCCCGACATTATCGTGATCTCAGAGCAGTGTTAAATTACGGAATTGGCACACGGACTTGGAAATCAGATGTGCATGTCAGCACAGGATATACTGATATAGCAGTGAACAGTAAGACTGTATTCAGGATATTAGTTTGTTGTATTAGCCTTACTTAATTTTGTATTTGATTTTAGTGTTGTTAATAAATATATTTGATTGTTGATCCTTGACTTCACAAACGTTTTCTGTTGCGTTTTTGCTGGAATTATATACGACGTAACAAAAGAAAGAGAGCAAAAACAGAGAGAGAGAGAGAGAGAGAGAGAGAGAGAGAGAGAGAGAGAGAATGCTAGACAAAGAAAGCATGAATTGCGCATGCTCTAATTAGGAGTCAGGTTAAGTGGAGGATCTGGTGGATCTGAAGAAAGACGTAGCCGAGAATTTGACCTAGCTACGGATATTAGACTGGTTCCTAAATTCAATGAGGATGAGGTGGAGACATATTTATGCTTTTTGAGAAAATTGCCAACAGTTTGAATTGGCCAGCAAATATGTGATCTCTATCGCTGATCCGTATTCTTAATCCATATGATTTTCGTTGTAAAGTCGTTATCTAGAATATAATTTATCTCAGTTACGCTTTGATTGTGACTGTTCATATGAACATCATGGGATCCTGTAATACAAGGGTTCATATGGCTTCCAGCCTCGGGTTAATCGGAATTAGAAACGATTAGATCTTGCACGCTACGCTCTTATCTTGCTATTAGCATGCGGTATGTATTGCCAAATTTTAGAAAATTTGAGTGGAGACGCTTGGAGGTATAGCCCTGTTTTATAATTTTGTGCAATAATGTTTTCTGACGTTGACTAAGATCGTCACATTTAACACAATCTTGCAAATGCTACTAGGCGAGATTTACATACGTCATATTTAGGTCCCACTGGAATATTACTGTCCAGATAGAGATAGTTTACGATGTCGAAATTGTAATCATCTCTCAGGAGGCTCATTAGAACGATATCACCAGACAATGAAGAACATACTGAAATCTTTTGTTCTCGAGTACCTTGGGACAAAGGTTTATCAATTGTTCTGTTTGCGACAAGAGACAGACCCAATGAGTCAATAGGTTTTAGCCCTACTGAGCTTGCCCATGGACATGATGCCAGAGGTGAATTAATTGTGATAAAAGAGAGGTTTCTTAGTGAGGTTGGGGAGGCCTCTTGGAATATGTGTCTACCTTCAGAGAAAGACTCTAGAGCAAACAGGTTTAGCCAAAGAACATCTCAAAATGACATGAAAGCCCGATTTGACGCCAAGGCCAAGGTTCCTACCTTTAGTCCTGGAGACAAAGTAGTGTTCTTATTATCCTTGCAAAATGAGCAACTGACAGCTAAATTTAGTGGACTTCTCGCATAGAGAAGCAATTTTCTGAGGTCAACCTTCTTGTTAGTACTCCAGATCGGAGGAAAACCCAGGAGTTATGTCACATTGACATGCTTAAGAAATGAAGGTGAATCAGGTCTATCGGTAGGGGTAATTAATGTAGGAAGACCATACTGAATTACAAGCGTCTAGTCCGTCATTCATAATCCAGCCGTCGTCCATTAGAGAACATCCGCGTCCATAATCCAAAGACCTATTCCATTTTCCACATAACAGTATTAGCACCAAATTCAAAAAGACAATCATAGTATACATAAACATAGGCTTGTTTCCTGCAAGAGAGAAGCGGTCAACAGTTTTCAATGATGCCGGCAAGACATCATGATGTTCCAAAAATATCAAATCCGTATCGCTGATCAGTATTCTTAATCCATAATATTCGTTATAGAGTCATCTAAAAAAGATGTATCTCAGTCACGCTTTGATTGTGACTGTTCATATGAGTACCATGAGGATCTTGAAGTACATGGGTTCATACGGCCCCTAGCCCCGGGTTAAGCGGAATTAGACACAAGTTACGAAACGTAGCGCCATAGATCTTGCACGCTACGTTCGTATTTTGCTATCAGCATGCGATATGTATCGCCAAATTTGAGAAACTTTGAGTGGAGGCGCTTCGTGGAATAGCCCTGTTTTATAAGTTTCTGCAACAATGTTTTGTGACGTTGATTAAAATCGTCACATTTAACACAGGATCTAGCAAATGCTACTAAGCGAGATATGTATACGCCATATACAGGTCCCACTGGAATATTACTATCCAGAAAGGGATAGTTTACGATGTCGAAATTGTAATCATCTCTTTTGTCATAAAGTCGACGAGAGAGAATGCCCGCTTCATTTTTATAGAGATAGAGATCTAAATAAGATGTGCCTGTAGGGCTATCTGTAGTTTCCTTCAAATCCAGTGAAGGTGGATATATATCCTTCACTGCGTCATTTATATAGCGATTATCCACAGCGAGATGATCGTCTATATAGCGTTTGGTGAATGAGAAGGAACGGGCTTTGAATGGATCGGTTTTTGAAAGCGCCTGCATATAGTCATATTCATAAGAGAACAGATACAGGTCAGCCAACAGGGGTGCACAATTAGTACCCATTGGAATACCTATATGCTGCTGATATATTGTGTTGCCAAATTTCACATAGATATTTTTAATGAGAAATTCAAGCAACTCTATAAACAAGAAACATCCCATGAATGATATCTCTTGTATGTAGTCGAGCTAAAGAATGCTTTATGGCTTCCGACATTAATATATCTACGATCAGTTTTCTTGAACACAAATACTATTAATGAACTTAGACGGTCAATAAGGTCCTGATGAGGGATTGTAGTATAGAGAGTCGAGAAATCCCATGTGGATACATGTCTGTACGGTATGTGACCTTTAGCATCAAGCTCTTCCGTAAGACATTTTGAGTTTTTCAATATCCACATACATTCAACGCCAGAGTTCTTAGAAATAGTGGCGCAATACCTTTCCCAAAATGCTTTTACCTCCTGAAGGGCCCTGATAACAGACTTAGAACAGACTTTCCTCGTGTGTAACCATTGGCAGCAAGCCTGTCAAACTCAGAGGCTCTAGAGAACCTTAACAGTAAATTGAGTCATTTGTCAGAACGGCAGAGCAGATATTAAGGATTTGCTTCATGAACACAAATCATGATGTTCGGACAATACAGGTTGTACCCCTCTTGCTGTTCATAACGTGGTTGTAGGTGAAGCTCATCTATTAAACAACATTCATACAGGTTTATTCCAGTTAGCCCAGGTACGAGAAGAATTTAACTACATGCTATAGCATGATACTATAGAGCCAAGCCAGAGTAGCTGGAGCTCACCTATTGTACTCATACATACACCACGTGGTTCACAAAGGTTCTGTATAGATTACCGTAAGGCAAATACTGTGACGCACACTGATTCATATCTGATTTATAGAATTGAAGACTGTATTGATAGGGTTGGTCAGGCTGCTGTTACCAAGATAGTCTTGCTAAAAGGCTACTGGCAGGTACCTTTGTCTGACAGGGCTAAAGAGACATCTGCGTTTGTAACACCGACTGCTTTATATCAGTGCAAGGCCATGCCTTTTGGTATGAAAAATGCTCCGGCCAGCTTTCAACACTTAACAAATCAGGTCATAACGGGATTGGAGCATTGTGTTGCATACACTGATGATGTATTGGTGTACAGTGACACCTGGGATGACCATCTGAAAATCTTAGGCAGCTATTTGACAGAATTGTCATGTCAAATCTTGTGATAAATCTGCAGACAGTGAATTTGCTCAGGCACAGGTCACCTATCTGGGCCATGTGGTGGGACAAATTCAAGTACTACCACGTGAAACTAGGATCAAAGCCATTGTGGATTTCCCTGTTCTCAGTTCTCAGTGAGTTACTCAGATTTTTTTAGAAAATTTCAGTGCCTTTGTTACACGTCTGACCAATCTCTTGAAAAAGAACGTTAAATTTGTTTCGTCTGTCGGACTGCCTTTGAAAAACTCAAGGCCATTTTGAGCAATGAATCCATGTTGGCAGCTACAAACTTTTCTAAGCAATTCAATGCAGCAATATATGCTAGTGACGTAGGGGTAGGGGTTCTTCAAGAGGACGAAGCTGGACTAAACAAACCAGTGAGTTATTACTTCAAGAAACTCAATAAACACGAACGAGCGTATTCCACCATTTAAAAGGAAACGTTAAGTTTTGCAACATTCTGAAGTGAATGTAACCAACCGCTCTGGTGATGTAATTGTATATACTGATCACAACCCATTGGCGTTCTTGGAGAAATTTAAAACTAAAAGATAAAGATTGTTTCGCTGGAGTCTGATGTTACAGCCACATGCTTTGAAAATTGTACACGTTGCTGATAGAAATAATATAATTGCTGATGCAATGTCAAGAGTATAACTGTAATGCATTTATTTAAATTACCTTCACTAAGGTGAAAAATACTCAATATGATTTTAGATATCATAATCTTTTAGTAGTGCCCAAGACAAGAACTACGAAACATGGACTTCAAAGCTTCAGATATCAGGCTTCTAAAATTTGGAATGATTTGCCTGATAATGCCAGAACAGAAACTTCATTTAGTGATTTTAAAAGTATTCTGAAGATTTGGTGTGGAAATAAATGTAGGTGTATAATGTGCCAAAAGTGAAGACTAGCCTCGAAGAATACGGTGATATTTCTAAAAGCTCAGCTTATACGTCATAATCTGTAATCTTATCTAATTTGTATATAATTAATATATTTAATATTTAACATGCTGTGCAATGTAGCTATCGGTATTGGCATATATATGTAACTTATATTTTTATAAAAGGAAAAAATACGCACATAAATTGTAAATGAGTTTTAAGCACAATGTTAATTTTATTGTCTGTATGATATTCACGATTGTTTTTTATTGCATGTTGTTTTCGTTTAAGTCGGTATAAAAAGCTCAATAGAGCTTATGTTGTATTTTGGCAAACAAACCGACGTTAAATAAAGTTTATCTTATCTTATCTTATAGTTATTGGAGTACAAAAGTGCTGGACAAAATCCCTTGTTGGATACTTGCGTAATTACACTGTGAAGTCCACGTTGTTGGGCGTTTCCCATATTGCTATTCCTCAGAGTTACGAAAATTTTACACGAGTATCGATCTTCGCTGGATGTGGACTGCTTCGCGGAATGTGAAACGGGTGGATTTCACAAGAGGTGGAGAACAGGAATGAACACAGGATCAAGAAACTGGGAGGGGTTATGCAACAACGCTACGAAGAAAGCGGACTGAATTGGACACTTAACATACTGTGTACGTTTAGGATTATTTAAAGGTGAAATGCAAAGGTTTTTAGATTCCCCTTTTCACATTTTATATAGGTTGAATAATGATAGAAATACCGGTCTATCTACTTCACTTGGTTTAATTTGAACTATCTTGTCTGCTAGAATCTTTTTAAAAGTTGGTACCCCTAGCACAGCTGAATTCAGATTTGCAAATCGTCATCGCTTATCTTCCCTTGCTTGTGACGTCACGTCAGACCAGCCGCTACAGTGAAGGTCGGCATTATTAGAAGCCTGTCGTCAATCGGCCCAACTAGTCCGTGAGCTACAAGGGCTCACCTTGCACCCCCCCCCCACTACAGACCGAAACTATGTTTTTTATGTGCTTTAGGACATGTCAAATAAGAAACAATTTGTTAACAGTCGATAAACTGGGACTCACTACCCTTTTAATCACTTCGAAATTACTCCTATGTTAATAAGTACAATTTTTGTGACAATAGGGGGTAGGGTTACAAGAATAGTCTTATCTTCCATAATTATTATCCAATTTTTATAATGTTGGCCACATATTATTCAGCATTGATTGCTACATCGAATATTTACAAGATAATATCACTATTTGTTGGGTATGACGTCACACAGGGACCATACATACAAAAGTAGGAGTAGTAGCGAAAGCTGGCGTTTTGGGGTGCGTGAGGGTGTGCTTGAGCGATTGAGGGACCATTCTTGGTTTGAATGCGTCGGGTGAGGTGTCAAAGTGAAGCCCTCGGTATGTAGACCACGGCTTGAGGGATCTCCACATGATCTGTGATGTCATTGGTGACGTCATCAGTAGGAGTAGTAGACAAAGTAGGCATTTGAGGATGCGGAGGAAGGGTTTTGGGGTAGAGATGGACCATATGTGGTCTAAATGGACCGTGTCGGGTGTCATCTTGTAACTCTCTGCATGTAGATGCAGAGGGACACCCCACACGGTCCATTTAGACCACGGATGGTCCATCTCTACCCCAAAAACCTTCCTCCGCATCCTCAAAATGCCTACTTTGTCTACTACTCCTACTGATGACGTCACCAATGACATCACAGATCATGTGGAGATCCCTCAAGCCGTGGTCTACATAACGAGGGCTTCACTTTGACACCTCACCCGACGCATTCGAACCAAGAATGGTCCCTCAATCGCTCAAGCACACCCTCACGCATCCCAAAACGCCCGCTTTCGCTACTACCGCTACTTTTGTATGTATGGTCCCTGTGTGATGTCATACCCAACAAATAGTGATATTATCTTGTAAATATTCGATGCAGCAATCAATGCTGAATAATATGTGGCCAACATTATAAAGATTGGATAATAATTATGGAAGATAAGACTATTCTTGTAACCCTACCCCCTATTGTCACAAAAATTGTACTTATTAACACAGGAGTAATTTCAAAGTGATTAAAAGGGTAGTGAGTCCCAGTTTATCGACTGTTAAGAAATTGTTTCTTATTTGACATGTCCTAAAGCACATAAAAAACATAGTTTCGGTCTGTAGTGGGGGGGGTGCAAGGTGAGCCCCTGTAGCTCACGGACTAAACGTTATTAGACGACGGCGGCCAGTCTACTCGGAGACTGAACGTTAGACTAGTATCCATCCACTGCGCATGACCCGCTATCGTTATTAGACGACGGCGGCCAGTCAACTGAACGTTACAAGTATTGACGCCTGGCAAGATGGTCTGATGAACAGAATAGAATAGAATAGAATAGAATAGTTTATTCAGCTGATCACAGCGCCCTCTAGATTATTCCCGGAAACAACACTTCATTTAACAATGTTAATAACATACGGAAACAGGGTGTATAAGTGTCTTCTGGCCACAATTTCAGTTCACATGCGGGAAGCGATCGCCCGAGATGGCTCAATTCCACTCTCCTATTGACGACCGCTACCCGCAGTGGTCCGAAATCCCACCAAGCCCGGTCAGGCCGCCAGGTTGAGTGGAAAATCGGGTCCATTCTCGACCTCCACCTGATAACTAGCCCAGCCAAGTGGGGGTGACCAGGAGACACTTACAATAGAAACCTTAATGCATGAATGAAAATGATCCATAATGAATATATGATAAACTGTTTCATGAAAAAACTCTAGCTGGCTACTGCCGCAAATCCAAAATTTCAGCAATTAATTTTGCTACATTAAAACAAATGGACTCATTTTCACACGTCATTAACCAAATGAATTTCTCATCCACAGATAGACTATTAAAGTGAACAGATGAGCCCTTAGCCAGTGTCAACAACTCAACTCGCTGATTATTAAATTGAGGGCATTCTAATAGAACATGTATTTCGTCTTCAATACTTGAACAGAAGTCGCAAGTCCGATCAAGAACTGAAATACCTGTGTATCTCCCCTTTTCTATATTTAGTTTGTGAGCACTTAATCTAAACTTGGCTAGCGCCTGACGATATTTGAATACTTGTATATTTAGCGAATATGGCTCCATGCAAAAAATATTTTTGAATAATTGATAAGTGCGTAGTTTATTTCCAGAGTTTAATAAGTGAAAATCTTGCCTATTCCTCAAACTAGAGTTTTGGAAATTAATTATATGTGTTCTTTTTTTCCATTCATCTGAATATGTATTAAAAATAGCATGATGTAACTTCTTGACTGCAGAGTTAAGGGACCCACAGTAAGTTCTTGGGGATAAATGACTTAGTTTAAGTTGACCAAGTAGAGTTTCTAAACCAGTATACCAAGAATCTATGCCTTCGTCATATAGCTGGCGAGACAGTAAATATGCCTCTTTTGCCAAACTATTGTCATCTAGGTTTGTCAAATGTGTACAATATTTATACATTGTGATTAAAAGATCCATTGTTATTGGAGTTCGACCCAGATCTCCTCTAGTTGCGTCATTGCTAGTTTTAGAGTGTACGCCAAGGGCATACTTGCAGAACTTAAGGTGTAATTTTTCAGCAGGCATATTTTCTAACTGTTTAAAAAGATATGATAAGCCTTTAGATTGGCAACTTTTGCTATTGACCGATGATCCCCAAATTTCTCCACCATACAAAAGGATATTTTTAACAGTGTGGTCAAAGATATGAAATAATGTTGACACACTTGGTTGGTTGCCATTAAGAGATTTTATTAAGTGAAAAAAGGCTTTTAGTCCCTTAGAATATAAATCGTCTTTCGCTTGTGAAAATGACCCAGATTGTTGAAAGGTCAAACCTAAATAAGTGTATGTTTGGGTTTGCTCTAGTGGTTCTCCATTTAAGGTAATTTCTGTTTTAATTGTTTTACCCGATTTAGTAAATACCATCACTTTTGTCTTGAGTTTATTAATTGAAAGTTGCCATTTATTTGAATAATCAAACAGATTATTAACACAGTTTTGGAGGCCTTCAGCAGACTCAGATAACAGTATCAGATCATCTGCATACAATAAACAAGATATACTGCTGGTATGTAGAGTTACAGGCTGACATAAAATATCAAATATAGACGGAAGGTCATGTAAATATATCTTAAACAGATTAGGGCTTAATGTATCACCCTGTCGGACCCCTCTTTGTGATGGGAATGGTGCAGTCAATTTACCACCAACCTTTACATGAAGCTGTATATCATTGTACATATTTTGTATTATTTTAGATAATAGTCCATTCAAACCCACGGAATGCAATTTAAATAAAAGAGTATTGTGGGGTACACTATCAAACGCTTTAGCAAAATCGATAAAGCATGTATATAGGGGTTTTGATAGTTTTTTGTTGTATTTGTCTATGAGAGTTTTTAATGTAAACATATGGTCAGATGGACGTTTACCCGAAGTGAAGCCAATTTGTCCATTTGGCACAACATTTTTACTTGCTATGTACTTATCAAGCCTGGAATTTAAGACACTATTGAAAACCTTACCAAGACAGCTGGTTATAGTTATGCCCCTGTAATTACAAGGGTCTCTCGGATTTCCTTTTTTCAAGAGTGGAATTATATAACCTTGAGACCATTCAGCTGGATAAATAGATGTTGAATAAACAAGATTGAATAGTTTAGTGAGGCTAGGTAGAAGGTTATGTTGTCCATGCTTAATCATCTCATTAAGAATACCATCCAAACCACATGTTTTGTTATTTTTCAAACTATTTATACACTTTTGTATTTCTTTCTTTGTTATTTTGAAATCAGTTTCATCAAAAGACACATTTTTAGTATTTTCTGATAAATTATTACTATATGTAGTTGGGTTTTGTTGATTTAGAGTTTTAAAATGAAGTTGCCATTCCTCTGGTGAAATCATATTTGATTTATCATTAACTTCTATTGTTTGGCCATCTGTATTCTTTAATTCTTTTAGCAGTTTCCAATATTCTTTCGGGTTATTTCCATGTAACTCATTAATGTTGCTAACCAAGTTTTCTTTATACAATTTGCGTTTATATTTTTTAGCTTTCCGGAATTTCTTGAGGTGCAAGAAAAAGGAGGACCGTACAAATGGGTCATGGGGGAATTTAGTTAACAGAATAGCTTTGTCATTTAGTTGTCTTTTAAATATTGACAGTGAAGTATCGTACCATTTTGGCTTAAGCGGTTTATTTAATTTCTTTACATTAACCTTTTTTATTCTAAGGGATTTTAGTCCAACCTTGTGTAAAATATCGTTTAATTCCAATGTTGCTTTATTCACATCATCTATTGTGAATTTTTGGTCAATAAAAGAATCAAGTGCAACTTTAGTGTCTGTTGATTCTAACGCATCCTTAAATAAATCTATTGAGTATTCATCCCATACAAATTTGTCTGGCATATTCCTAATATAGAGGCATTTGTCATTATTTCTATGTTGAACTTTAGAGTAGTTTATGCTACCAGCACGCACATTGACTGAAATTTTGCAGTGGTCTGATAAGTGACCAATAAGATTATGTACTCTAAAGCTGGTAACTGTGCCACTAGCCAGTAGCTCATTTGAGGATAGAATATAGTCCACTGTACTGCTACCTTGGGGTTCAAAACATGTATAGTGTCCTGTAGAATCCCCTAGAAGTCGACCATTGAGAATTCTCATTTGACTAGAGATACAAACATTTAATAACTGGCGACCTCTCTCATTAACAGTTCTGTCCTGGTTACACCTTATTGGCGGGGTGTTATCACATATATACCCATCATAGAAGTCCATGAGATCATCACCAAAATCATTTGGTATAAAGTCGAGATTCGAACCAGTCCTGGCATTTAAATCGCCACCAATTAATATATCCCCTAATAAAGAGTATTTGGCAATAGAAATCTCCATTTCCGAGAGATAGTCTTTTTCTGTCCTATTGCTATAACTAGAATTGCAGGGTGGGAGATAAGCTGTACATACATATAAGTCAGCAGACAGATTGAAAAAATATTTATCTAATTTAAACCATGCATAATCATCATGCCTCTCTAATATTTTTACACCATCTATGAGAGTTTGCCTTATGTAGATTGCTAATCCACCTGAGTATTTAGTTGCTCTTTTAGCTTTTGGTCTATGAAAGTTGTGTTCTATAAAGCCTTTCATGCATATTGTATCATGAGGCCCACAATGGGTTTCAGATAAACACAAAATGTCTGATGATGACAAAGCATTAATAAAGTCATTATCTAGTAGTTTAAGTTGGTCACGTTGAGTTAAACCATTAATGTTCCAAAATCCTATTCGGATTGTTGGGGACCTCACAGATAGTCCCATTAATAATTCCACACGGAATCATAAGTCCCACCGGATTTACGCCCTCTACTTGCATGATACCAACTGCCATCAGTATCATGGTTTCGTGTTTCACGTCGTCTTTGTGTAGAGCTGGTAGTGTCTTCCGCATCGGAAGTGTACTCCTCACTAGAATACTCTCTGGAGGGGTGTTGTACTCTTAGAACGGAGTAGCGATTACTCCGGAACCTGTCAGCATGTATATCGTTAGCGCGCTGGTTACGACTCTGTTGACCAGACCAGCCATATCTGCGTTGATTACCGCCCCAAGCATTATGTACACCGGAATCAAACTGATCGTCATGGCTACGATAATCTTGTCTTGATAATCTAATCAATCGAACGTCAAACAAGGGCAGATAAGCGATGCGGATTTCATTTCTGAGATCGGCCGGGCTTGAGATGCCAACTTTAAATCACTTTTCAAAAGCTACCAGGAGACAAAATACTTCAAATAAAACCAAACAGAGTATTTGAGCTGATATTTCCATCATTAACTAGCCCGCGAAGAATATAAATAGGGAAATATGAAAACCTTTGCAGTTCACCTTTAAGCTGCCTGTCACACTCTTTTACGCTATTATAGTAAGCCTTGTGATACATTTTGTAATTCTTTTTATTTTCTGGTTGCTTAATTATATAAAATCTTTAACTAAACCATCTGGGGTTTTGTTGTAAGTTTGTTTGACCCCTGTTTTAAGAGCAAATATATAAACTTGTGGGTGCATAACAGTACTGGTACTTCCTCATTCACCAAACGCTATGTAGACAATCTCTTAGCGTTGAATAATCCCTATACTATCGACGCCATGAAGCATATTTACCCCTTTATTGGATTTGAGGGAAACCACGGACAGCCCAGATGGATCATCATATCTGGACCAACACGTTTACAAGAATGATCAGCGTTTTCTCTCACGTCAACTTTATGAAAGAGAGACGATTACAATTTTAATATAGTTACAGCGTATATATATCTCGCCTGGTAGCATTTGCTAGATCACGAGCAGAATGTGACGATTTTAATCAACGCCACAGAACAGTACCGCAAAAATGTGTCCATCAAACCGTCTCAAATTCTGTGCTAAATTCGTACACTGACGGCAAAATGTGATCTTAGCATGCAAGAAATCTGGCGCCACGTTTCGTAACCATTACCTAATTCCGCTTAACCCGGGGTTAGGGGCCGTTTGAATACAAGCGTCTAGTCCGTCATTCATAATTCAGCCGTCGTCCATTAAAGAATATCCGCGTCCATAATCCCAAGTGTTTTACATCTCCATGGTATTCAAATGAAGAGTCACAATCAAAGCGCGACTGAGATTCAAGGACTTAATTTGGATAAAAAATAATGGTCAGTGGTTAGGACTTTATGTACAGAACATCATCATGTCTTGCTGATATCATTGAGAACTGTTGACCCATTCCTTGTAGGAAACCATCTTGAGTTTTTATTATTTTTATTTCATACACATTTGGAATTGATGCTGTCCCTTATATGTGTTGTAATAGGTCTTTCGATTATTGACGCGGAAATTCTTTTATGGGCGAAGACTGAATATTGAATGTCGAATCCGACGCTTCTTATTATCTTGAGGTTAAAACATCTGCACAAATTACAGATGACGCCTCTGTCGAGGGTATGGAATATACAGATCTTAGATCCTAGTGACGATACGATGAGGCCAAAGGGATGCAACTATTCTCTTGTGGTCGCAAGCCGAAATCATGATGCAGAGAAACCTGATAACTTGCAATACTTTTAACTTCCCTTACAAAGCATACATTCAAATAATAGTGAATTTCGGAGAAGATAAGAAACATACTTACCTTTCAAGGCAACTATTCGTTATGGATTCTGGTGAGAATTCGGATAGCGGTGATCCATCTTCGGGCATATGGGCGGGTTTATTGTTTAGACATCGTCAAATCAATAAGGACAGACATTTGAAATGGAAGGTCCGATTTTACAAGATGTACTGACATCAGCGTGAAATTTTGTCGAACCCTTCCATAATTTATCTTCATGTCAGCCAAAGAAACCCCAGCTTATAAACTCGTATTCAAACTGTTGAAGGCTCGAGTGAATCCCGGTATTATTAGGTCATACTCAAGCTGTAGTAGACAAATTCAATTACCGCCAAATATCCATTCACACAGAAGGAAGTAAGGATGTCTGCCATACCAACTGGAATATGTACCGACTCGACGTTCAAACAGGGGAACGTTCAGGTGCGGCGGAAGCAATTCAACAGTGGAAGGGAGGGGACCCAATCGAACGCATTATCAGAGAAGATTTTAGGGTGAAAATTTTCCCAAATTCCATCTTTCTCTTCCAAAGAGAAAAAAATCTTGATGAAATCATCTTCTAGTCAGTTGAAGTCAAAATCAACTTACAACACTTCTGCAAGAAAGGTCTCTTCATCGATGCGTATTAAAGTTGTTGCATCTGAATTGTTTGAAGTCGTGGGTGGCAAACGCGGAGATTTCCGGCACTAATTAACATTTTTATCGAAATAGAGAGGCGAATATCATATGAAAATGATACGTCTGGAAAACTGTGCTGGAGTTAACATTAAATCAGATAGAACAAACACAGGAAAGAAGTTGACACTTTGCAGGAAACTGCAATTTAGAACTAGTCACGATCAATTGGAACCCGTGAAGCGAGAAAGAGGGGGATCGGGGATACCCCCCTCCCCCGAAAAAAATTGAGATTTCAGGCGCTACTTTACTGATTACAAGCATCTGGTCCATCATTCATAATTCAGCCGTCGTCCATTAACGAATATCCGCGTCCATAATCCAAAGACCTTTTTCCATATTCCATATAACAGTATTAGCACCAAATTCTAAAAGACAATCCTAGAAGACATAAACATAGGCTAGTTGCCTGAAAGAGAGAAGTGGTCAACAGTTTACAATTGTAACGAAAGTGCAGGGTGACAACGACCCCTTGGGATCCCCTTTAATAAATCACTGCTGGTGTTTGATACGTGACTAGTGTGAAATAGAAAGTGACATTGTGTTTATGTGTGCGGTTCACTTACCTGATGGAATTCAACGCTGTAATTTTCCTAGAATGAACTATAATAATCCGGGAGACAGGCAATGCCTCGAAATCCCGGTGAAGTTATCTCAAACGATCAGTCGGGACGGTAAAAGGGACCCTGGTGAGCTCACTTGCTTCGCTGTAGATGACGTCAGTCAGGAATCCGGAAGTCGGTTTCAGAGAATATGCAGATTAGGACAGTGAACTTTGCGGTCGTCGTGTGAATTAACTAGAGAGAGTTGGAAGCTGAGATTTACCAGTTACGTCCGTTATGAATTATGGTTTGTTCCTCCATAGCCATATTTATCCAGCGAAGTCCAGATAAACTGATCGGGAAGTGTTGTGATTTGACAGTAAAGAGGGCGCTGGTATCTTCGACGTCTGTTTCTACCTTTATCCACAGAAGAGCGGTAGCCCTATATAAGCCGGACTCCCGCTGAAACGACTGAGACCAGCAGAAACATCGAGGTGAGAGCACACGCAAAATCTATCGGGGAGAAGAAATCCATTACATTGCCGGGCCGCGACCAGGTCGCCGAATTGGAGAAGTGCCGCCGCCGAATTTGTGCCGCCGCCGGGTAGCGACCAGGCCGCCGAATTGTAGAAGTGCCGCCGCCGAATTCTATAGCATCATTGCATGCATACATTTACACTCACTTACAATCACACGTCCGGGCTATGTTTACTCTACTTCGATCTCTATCTATTTCAACCGTAACGCACAGTTGTGTGGGTATTGCGCTGGAAGTTAGAGTATAGACACTCGCCAATGGTCGTTCCTATCTCTACTGCACGTTAGTGCAGGCTCAGCTCTGGGAATTGCCTAACGGCGTTAGTGTTGATAGCACGGCCATACCTTTACGGTATCGGTTAAGCTGTATCCGGTAGGAGACGCTGGTCTCTGTGAAGAGTGTACAGCTAGGCAAATCATACACAGTTCCTACCTAAACAATTATTCATGCACACACGTACTTAAATACACAACCTACGGGTTGAAATACATTCACGCTAACACCCACAAGCTATAGCACCCTACTGAATCGACGAGTATGGTTATAGGTGAAAACCGCCGGTCACGTGTCAAATCACAGTCAATGGTAGGTTTTTCGGTGCTTTTGTTATCAAGCGTAGGCGTGTGTCCGACCGGACGACAGTCACCACAGCCGAAAATGAACGATTTTCAGCATATCAATGACAGGTATGGTTACTGGTGTCCAGTCATTTTTTGAAGGAGAGATATCGTACTATATTGTCACCAAATGTAGGGTTATTACTATTTCAAGTTAACAAAAATTTTAAACATTTTTGCGGCGAGAGGTGTTTTTAGGTGTTGGTAGACAGTCCATGGTAGGTATTAGCATCGAATTATAGTGTGAGGAAATCAGCACAAAATGAACACGTGGGAACTTAATATCTGCCTCATGTATCAGTGACTCATTCATCTCTCGATTCCTTCCACTTGTGTGTGTTTAAGAGGAATATGAACCATTTAGTTTATTCTCTGTCTGTCTCATATTACGACAGTCCATTGTATCATCATCGGATCGATCGACAATCCATGGTAGGTCAAAATACGGTCAGTCCGAACTGACGTGAACCGTGTAACCTTGGCCAATGATTCGCCAAATGGACTGTTGCCAGGACAAATGGTAGCTACAATGGACTGTCGACATATCTGATATATAATCATATGTTGCCTCATTATAACCATCTTCTCTAGCCAAGTCGACGTACATCACGTTGCTCTGTACATTGCCTTGGCATACTTCTCTAGTAAAGTTGGAACGTGAATCCTCATCGATGAGTGGAATGCAGAGACGGCTCGCTGCATCCAATCAGAATGGACGTTACGTAGCAGTTGATTACCAAGTTGGAAGGATACGATACGATACGATACGATGGCGGCCCCACTAAGAACGAGCTGTGTCGAATGTGTGTGGAAATTCTGCCGGAAAAAAAACAACAGGAGAAGCATTTTCACGGCCACTATCGGTGTTCTGATCAGTTGAATCAGCTTTTGGGACGCGCTGCACGGTCGAACGATAACGAATCGCCTTATGAGTGTGGTCGATTTGAAATTGAAGGGGAACAACTCCTGGAAGCAAAAAGTCGCTCATCGTTAAAACTTCCGCTAGGTGGCGCAGAGCAGTACTCCTCTGCCACCAGCCAAGAATGTCAAGGCAGCGAAGAGAGCTTTGCGATGTAGTTGACTTGGCTGGTGAAGATGCATTATAACATTGCAGCTGTTATGCGGCTTCAATGTGAAGTGATCCAACCTACAGTTCATGGTCGCATGACAAATGGACTGGTGCACCTATAATCATACTCGTTGATTCAGTAGGGTGAATAGATTCGAGCCTATAGCTTGATAAATATACATCTACCCAGTCAATCGTACGATAAACGATTATTCATTCACGCCTCCACAAGCATATGATCTCTCACCACCCTGCACATATATAATTCACGGCCAATCATAGATTACTACTGTATAGTATATGAAGGGGGAATCCTTGACCAGATGCCCATCTATTGCGGATGACCCTACAGTAGTATAGAGAGAGGGTTCATCGGCCAGCTGACCATACAGTAGTATAGCGAGAGGGTTCATGGGCCAGCTGACCATACAGTAGTATAGAGAGAGGGTTCATGGGCCAGCTGACCATACAGTAGTATAGAAGGAGGGTTCCTATACCGGTTGACCATACAGTAGTATAGAAGGAGGGTTCCTATACCAGTTGACCATACAGTAGTATAGAGAGAGGGTGCCGATTCCAGGTGCCCATACAGTAGTATAGGAAGAGGGTTACTAGACCAGGTGCCTGCCTATCCACCGTGTGTTATCGATGTCCGATCCTATGTGGACCGTGTAGCCGTGAACTCTAGCCTTGATGATTCATCCTTGGAGCCGGGCCATGGAGTGAGTCGCCGTGAGCGGGGTCGCTGAAGCCTGGGGGTGTATTCCTACGAGGGGTGCCGTCTGCTGCTGTGATGAGCCGTGCAGTTGAATAGTCCTGCGGTGTTACAGAGAGACGGGCCGATGCCGTAGAAGCCTTTGTACTGTGATAGTACTGTCGTGCCCAGGCCGTCCGCATCCATTGACGGTTATCAACGCTTGGAGGGGCTTAGTCGTGTAAGACGAGACACGACGACGACGAGAAGCCCATACCACCCGAGGGAGGAAGACCGGGGGAAGGAAGACACAAGTCGGACATAACCACGGAGGGGCCTAGTCGTGTAAGACGAGACACGACGCAGTGTTCATCCATACGGGAATGAACGAAGACCTGGGGAAGGAAGACAGACGCTGGACCTTACCACGTATATCTGGGGAAGGACGATAGACGCTGGATCCTACTACAAAGCTGGACCCATCCATGAGAGAACCGGTCATAACGAGACTGTGGCTGTGACCAGGCCTGAACGCATTATAGCTAGGGCTATATAATTTTGTATATATTTTCTATTGAACTTCGGTTAAAGATAACTACAAGAGTACAGATAATTCATAGAGTAGGGATCTTCTTTACAGGGATTGTACGCAACCACGATTTGAATCCTGTATACCTGCTCAAAGAATTATATGTCAGTATTGCATTAATTTGCTTTGGTTGTCATTACAGGTCTTCCTTTCCAACCTCCTTGATCCAGACAAGGTGACAGGTTGAATCGAACTCCCTCGTTGGCCAGGATCAGTGCCCGAGTGCGTTCCCAGTAGCCTGACAGTTTGTCTTGAGGACCCTGCGCACTCTGTGGATCTGAAACATCCATTATCCCACGTATGGAAGTAAAAACGTTTCACAATGATGCCAGCAAGACATCATGATGTTCCAAAAATATCAAATACGTATCGCTGATCAGTATTCTTAATCAATATGATATGTAAAGTCGTCATCTAAAGAATGATGTATCTCAGTCACGCTTTGATAGTAACTGTTCATATGAGCACCATGAAGATCTTGATTGGCATGGGTTCACACGGCCCCTAGCTCCGGGTTAAGCAGAATTAGACACAAATTACGAAACGTAACGACATAGATCTTGCCCGCTACGCTCATATTTTGCAATCAGTATGCGATATGTATCGCCAAATTTGAGTAACTTTGAGAGGAGACACTTGGTGGTATAGCCCTGTTTTATAAATTTCTGCAATAGTTTTGTGACATTGATTAAAAACGTCACATTTAACACAGGATGGAGCAAACGCTACTAGGCGAGATATGAAAACGCCATATGCAGGTCCCACTGGAATATTACTGTCCAGAAAGATTAAACATGTATAAACAATGTTTCTATTCGTAACTAAATCAAACTTGCTTCAATTATTGCCTTTAAACTCCATTTAAATGCACAATCAAACGTAGAAAACGGAAGTTAAAACTAAAAATTATCTCCCCTAGGAGATAGAGTTATCCGCCCCTAGGAGAGCTCTCACTCTTCCCAACGTGGTTACTATATAAGACAATGCACAGCCCATTCTCTCCCTCTTTCTCATTGTAATAACCGAGACCAGTAGTGAACTAGGCCGCGGTCTGAGGGGAAGGACGGGAGGGCGCATTAAATTGAAGCAGGTTTGATTTAGTTACGAATAGAAACATTGTTTATAAATGTTTAATATTCGTTGCCTAAATCGTAAACCTGCTTCAATTATTGCCTCAGTACCAACAGGTGGAAGGAGGGAAACCTCGGCCAAGTAGCAGATTCAAAGGAAGGCTAAGTAACCGCTGGGAAGACACAGACATGGATATGAGACATCAATAATCAAACAATTGAAACCCTGGTCAATGACCGTAAAAAAAGGTTAAAATGTGGATAAGATACAGTTGTACTTATCTTGATTGTCTACAGCCATGTAGCTGTGCTCGTGGTGTGGAAGTATTTTCTACCGAGAGAGGACCCCTACCCATAGAGTTGGTGGGTCTACTCGGGAAGCCATCTATACCAAGAGAAAGGGACCTGTACCACTAGGGCTATTGGGTCTACTTGGTAAGGCTTATCTGTAAGCAGATTCTTGGCTGTTCCTAAGTCCGGGTGAAGCATAACTGGTCCGTGCCTAGAGGTCGCCAAGCCACACCACTCTCAGTCCACAAACGTCTACGTCCAACTTGCTTCTTGGGAGTTGATCGTAGATGACGCAGCTGAGATCATGAGAAGGAAGTCAGATTCAACCTGTAAGACACAATCAAAACCGCAATTAAGGTAAAGATCACACTCACCATGGAGTCAGGCATCTTAGAGTGATGATTTAGTGTCCGACATCTCTTAGAGGATCCAAGGTTGTCCATCTGAACTTATTTCTTCCTTCAATATGTGATCAATCAAATGTGGACTATATAGTATGAATGAGATGAGATGATACAGCAATTTGCAGATTTGCTGCGATGATACAAAATGCCGCCCCCCCCCTTTTTTTTTTTTTTAAATTTAGTTGACCACGTGCTGGGCATCTATACGCGGCCCAAGCGTGGTCATCCTATCTGACTGGACTGACATATCTCTTAGATAGAAATTGGAGAACGTGGAGTTCGCTGTCCAGACACGACTGGACAATGTCAAGGAGGGGCAGGTTCTTCCATAAATCTCAACAAAAGAAACCTGGCCGGTAAAGCCGAGGGTAATATGGAGTAGTAATAGAAGATACTAATCTAACTTATCTTTTGAGTGTCTTCCCTTAAAAGGGTAAATCATGGATATGATACAGAATATACTTATTCTTGAGTGCCTCCATCCATGTAGCTGTGCTCGTGGTGTGATATGTAAACTCTACCAAGATGTCCGGATCCTCTACCACTCGGGTTGTTAGGTCTTCTTGGTCTTAGAGGGCGCCAAGCCACGCCATTCTCAATCCACCAACGACTTACGTCCAACTTGTCCTGTGAGACGAGCGTAGGACACACAGCTGAGATCATCAAGAAGAAAGTCAGTTTCAAGCTGAAAGACACAAGCAAAAGATTAAAACTCTCAAAGTGTCAGACCACTTAGATTGATGATTAGAGAGTCCATGGTCGTCTATCCGACTTATTCCTTCCTTCAAAGACGATCATGATGAAGATTTAAAATTGAAACATACTTGAGACAAATGTTGGCTTGGAGAACCCGGGAATCGATTCCGGTACCTCTCGCACGCAAAGCGAGCGCTCTACCATTTGAGCTAGCTTCCCTGGAGCAAGATGGCTGCCTTGCTGCAATGGTGACAAATTCTGCCCCCCCCTCTCTTCTTGAAAGAACTAACCACGTGCTAGGTAGCCCTTAGTGGCCTAAGCGTGGTCACACTATCTGACTGCACTGACATATTACACAGATAGAAATTTGTGAACGTGGAATTAGCAGTCCAGACACAAGAACTGGACAATATCATGAAGGGACAAGTTCTTCCATAAAGGCCATGAGTAGCGATGGTACGAAACACATTAGAAGAAATGGAAGCCAGTAGTGGGGGCGTCAATAGTAAATCTACCTTCTGGCAATTGATAAGACTATTTTATGGTCTTCTTCAACTACGCGGCTTTTCAAATATCAAGCCTTGCTGACCGGCGAAGGGATATGATAACCGTAGCCGAAAACCGCGAACGAAATCGGTACGAGTAAGATAGTGACGGAAGGCTCGAACAGGATCTAGCAGAAGATCGACCCCGAGGCCATGTACAAAGTCTGACAACGTAGGAATGGAGTACGACGTTGAGCGCACGGACCTGAACGAACAGACTCATTTTTGGCAATAAAATCAGGAATGGGCCGAAAAGAATGCAAGACCAATCCGCTGTCCAGGTCATAGAAGATCTTTAAAGAGCATAAAGATGAGACACTCTGGACGTCAAAGCAAACGCCGCCACAAAGGCCGTCTCATAAGACACAGCTTTATAGACGCGGACTCTAAGGGTTCACAAGATGGTAAATCAGGGTACACAGAACCACACCGATATCCTATTTCGGTAACAGTTGGCGAGTACAACGCGACTGTAATGCGAAGGCGCGAATAAGCGCAGAGATATAATCGTTAAGGCTAAAGTCGGTACCAAAGGTAAGACGTAACACGCTAGCCAGAGCAGATCGATAGCCCTCCATGGTGCTAATATGACACTCCCTATCCTGGTGAAGGTGAAGGAGGAAGTCAATTGCGAGGGAAATAGAATCCCTTAATCACATAAAGAGATCAGCAAAGACGCTCATTAAAATGCAATAAATAGTCGTAGCATTGAAGCCCCGTAACATCCATTTATGCTATTATTATAACATCGTTTACATAGGGTTGAGATGTGGTTACGTACACAAAAACAACAAACACGTAAACATGAGAGGCAGAATAAAACCTCCGTAAGATCTCTCTTGAAGACAGGATATCAAAATCACATAATAATACTTGATATAACAAGCGATTACCTTCTTGGTATGCCACAGAATTGAATGGATGCAGGTGAGAACAATCAAAGTCCGAACAAAACATACAACAACAACATGAAACCTTGACGGACTGCTTAAGCCCAAGTCCCACTTAGGCGAATTACTTTACGAAGCTTGACGATTTAAGATCGTAAGTATTGGTAAGATTCTCGCAAGCTATTCGTAAAGACATTCGCCATGATTCGTAAGCCATCGCTTCAATTCGTAAGAAAATCGTCGCCACGGTTTCATCGCCGCGTCAATTTCAAAATGTTAAAAAAATTCGCCAAGCAATGCGATTTTGCCTTAAATCTCAAATATTCGTAATTTTATCGTAAGTCGTCGTAACTACGTTGTAATGCATCGTAATTAAGTCGTAATTTAATCGCCTTATTGGTAACAGTTCCGTTAATAATCGTCAAATGAAAAATAAATAGTAATAGTTACGATAAAGCCCAAGTCCCACTTAAGCGAAGTTGTTTACGAAACTTTGCGATGTATTGGTCGTAATGTTTCGTAATAAATCGCTTTACAAAAACCGGTTTTCCCGTCATTTGGGGCGAATAGATACGACATGTTTTACGAGTAATTACGACTGTTTGCGATGCAGTTACAAAGAAATATGATACTTTTACAACAGTTAGCGATATTCGCACCCAAATTTAGGCGAATCAATGCGATACAGTTGCGAATATGTGCGATGTATTTGCGAACATTTACGAAGTGCATACGACTACTTGCCATTATTTCACGATGTCTCGCGAAAACGTACGAAGGTTTGACGACGTCTTTACGACGTTGTTATGACAGTTTGGGTAAAATGTTTACGATTACTTCGTATACCATCGTTTCCTGTCGAAAGTTATCGTAACTATTAGTGTTTATTTTTCTCTTGACGATTATTAACGGAACTGTTACAAATAAGGCGATTAAATTACGACTTAATTACGATGCACTACAACGTAGTTACGACGACTTAAGATTGTTTACGATAAAATTACGAATATTTGAGACTTAAGGCAAAATCGCATTGCTTGGCGAATTTTTTGAACATTTTGAAATTGGCGAATGTC
>JAVTVY010052958.1:0-26627 GCA_036873755.1 Hanleya hanleyi | reverse complement strand
TTAGACTTCGAAAAAAGGTCACCAACACATGAGGTAACCAACACATGTTAAGATTCATCATCAATTTGGTATTGAAAGAAAATGTACTAGCACACACAAGTCACAAACTAGGAGAAAAAGATATGTTTGATCTTGTTACAGTGTACAGTATGTGTATTAGTGATGAAATAAAATAATGTATGAAAGTGAGAGAAATAAATTTGAGGAAAACCAGGAAAAATGCTATTTTTCAGGTAGATCCCCATGACAGCCATTTATAATTCACCCATGACCATGAATGATGTTTTGTTCCATCGTCATTAATACAGGGATAAAGAAAATGTCAAAGTTGAATTAAGCTTGCTGGAGTCCTTCTAAGTGTAAAATCCCTGATAAGAGAAACTGAATACGGCCTTCCTTCCATTACATTCTCAATCTTTACCAGTATAAAGTCAGTTTCAGGTTTCTCGAGGTAAAATGTTAGGTTTGACCAGATCTCTGTTTTTACCATAACCTACATACATGCATATACACTGGTCCCTCACTATAACACAGTTCATTATAAGGCTGGTTTCAGTATAGCATGGTCCCCCAGTGTAGAGATGTTATGCTGTTGACTCTATAGTGCGGTCAATATTTTGTTTCTCAACTTCAGCATTATAATGAGGGGCAAGTGTATATTTAAAGTTTAAAATTTTCTTTTACTGATTGAAGTTAAATTTTATTATATTTTAGGGAAAGAATTGACTTGGTAAGGATCGGGCCAGCAATTGAGGGACTATATGTGACTTTTCCCTTTTTATTTCTATTTGTACTGCAATTTAAAAAATAAAAAAGTTCAGTTGAACCCAAGATATGTCCTTAAACATCCACAGTAGACAACACCATGGCTAAACCCCCGAAAATGAGAGAATAACCCAGGAGATAAATATGTTGTTGTTAAATAAAAATATTATAAATTCATAGGGTGTGTGTACGTGTTGCAATACAGGACAGTAATGAAATACAAATCTTGGAGGTATTTCAAACCCGATGTCCAGCTAGACTTCCACTCCCCCATATGGACGCTTTCAGATAAACAGAAAGGACATTTCCAAAAACGCTTGTTCGATAAATATTTACAAACCTGAACTATTATAGATACTTAGAGAGAAATATTACTGCGTGATAAACTTTGTTTATGTTTTTGATATATCCAAGTCACTAGGCCAAATGTTGCGATGTTGCAACATTTTAACACAATTGTTGCAATCGCGTTAAAATGTTGTGATGTCGCGACATTTTATCACAATTGTTGCAACACTAGGTTACATTGTATACATTTGTTGCTCTTCTACCACGCTACCGTAAATCAATTACATATTTATAATCGCCCGGCGTGCATGTAAATGCCTGTAGGAATTATCAGATCGATATTACCGAGAATAGAAAAAAATGTTCATTCTTCTGTGTTGTTAAAATAAAAATATCATAAATTCATATGGTGTGTGTGTTGTTTTTTTTTATGTATAGGGAAATGCAGAGGGTCATTCTGGTGTTTTGAATTGAATTGTGCATTGATAGTTCTCTTTCGGTAGAATTGGCAGCACTGAAAAGTGCTTTTGAGAAAAAAAATGTCCGGGAAAAACGCCTCACGGTCGAAATATTCTTTTCACTCCAGCAATATGAGTCCGACAGACGGGGCATCGGAGCAAAATATGCTGTTCCTCGTCGTCGTTCTCAGCACATCGGCAAGTCCCGGCATTGCAAATAAAACTACACAAGCACATTCCACAAATGGCTAAATGTCCGCATGGAAAAAACACATAAACTGCCTCGATGGCCTGGCAAATGGTGCAGTTGCTCTTCTCGCGTTCGGCGTCTAGTTGCCGGCGAAGTGCGCCTTTTTCCCGCTCTAATTCTTGAATTCTGTTTTCTTGAGATTGTTGAGACGGCCCCGACAGAGTTTTAGGGAGGGGGGGGGGGTCAGGTTTGACCCCAGCTCATGCTGGCAACATGGCAGATGTAGAATTCGAGAAACTTACGGTGGACGAACTAAAAAAGTACTTACATGACAGAGGAGTGACTACTTCTGACTACAGAAAAGCTGACTTGGTTCGCTTATCGAAAGACGCGTTCAAACTCAATCTACCTGTCATCCAGACGCTCGATGATTTCGTGGCAAAGAGTACAGAGAGGCGCACCGTAACTGCAGGAGGAAGGACAGTTGTTATAATATTCCCTACCCAACTGACGATGAGTGGTCTAACGATCTCCGGCAAATGCCCCCTGTGAATTTACCAGACATATTTCTTTATTTGATGACAACTTGTGGGTGGGATAATGAGAGATTGAAGCGTTATCGAGACGACGATGGATACAAACTACACGCAATTTCCCCCGCTCTGGTCCAGGCCGGAGACGTGTGTTCTCCATTATTTCTGATAATTTTGGCCTTTTCAGAAGACAGTCAGCTATCGGAATTCCCCGATTCCTCGATTAATTAAATTCGCGAAGCAACTTTGAAGCATGCCCCAATAGCATATTATAGCGAGTGATATATATAGCAAACAACAGTAAAATTTAGAAAACAACCGCGAATAATCAGTAGCCAAATCACAGAAAAATAGCTTCAAATGTTCTAACGACAAAGCCCCACACCGTCTCCGCTCTTACATTGCTTGGCCTTCCTCACATTTTATTCAACACTTCATAATTCAACCAAAAATACCTAACTTTGCGTCGTATGCCTTAGGGTGAACTCCACCCTTGCCACGGTTTCGCACAAAGTGGTCCCAGTAGTATACAAAGCGTATATTGCCTCGGATGCACCTCACTGCGCATGCGCGAAATTGGAAGAAATGAGGTGTGCGCAGGGAGGTTTGTGGATGTGTTCTGCGCAAGTGTATGCCGTCACTTCCGGTCTGGGTGAATCGGGCGTGACCTGGGGGATGTATTCCTCCGCGGTGATGCAGTCTGGCGGTGATGCGGTCTGCCTCCGCGGACAGAAAGTAGTCCCATGTCAACCAAGTGACTTCCAATGTTAATGTATACGGGGAATGCCTAAAAAGAGTGTGGGAATACACGTTTTGGGACCGGGGTGGATCCCTAGTGGACCGATTGGGTCGATTGAGGTGTCAAACTGAAGTGTTTCCTCCGGGGCCATCCAGTCATGGGTGGGTGCATGTAAAATTAGGATTTGTCCCGAAAATATGATAAGCGGAACACGGACTTTATCCCTACAATAGGGGAAAAACACCTATCAACTCTGACTAGTGGGGGCTAATATGGGTCCCCGGGCTTATCGGGGCCTGTGCATGAGCGGGTGTATGTTAAAGTTTCTCAGGAAAAAATCGGAACACGGACTCGTACAATTATTTGTATTATACAATATACGGATAAATGCCTGTATGTTGTGTGTAGTCATTTTTTTTTTGCATTTTACTATGGGTTGTTTGGTCTTGTTTTCTTCGTCTCGCCAAGAAAAACCCGATGGGAGGGTCTCGGAGCGAAGCGGTGAAATTTTTTGAAAAGTACTGGGTAGGTCTGTATATAGCCCCATACTGGCTATGGGGGTATAGGTCCAACCTGGGAAATTTTTTGTGGGTTTTACTATGGGTTGTTTGGTCTTGTTTTCATCGTCTCGCCAAGAACAACACGATGGGAGGGGTCTCGGAGCGAGTTTAAATATGATGTGCCTGTAGGGTTATCTGTAGTTTCCTTCAAATCCAGCGAGAAGATCGTCTATATAGCGTTTGGTGAATGAGAAGGAACGGGCTTAGAATGGATCGGTTTTTGAAAGCGCCTGCATATAGTCATATGCATAATTAGTACCCATTGGAATACCTATATGCTGTTGATATATTGTGTTGCCAAACTTAACATAGATATTTTTAATGAGAAGTTCAAGCAACTCTATAAACGAAGAAACATCCCATGAATGATATCTCTTGTATATAGTAGAGCTGAAGAATGCTTTATGGCTTCTGACATTAATATATCTACGATCAGTTTTCTTGAACACAGATACTATTAATGAACTTAGACGGTCAATAAGGTCCTGATGAGGGATTGTAGTATAGAGAGTCGAGAAATCTCATGTGGATACATGTTTGTACGGTAGGTAACCTTTAGCATCAAGTTCTTCCGTAAGACATTTTGAGTTTTTCAATATCCACATACATTCAACGCCAGAGTTTTTAGAAATAGTGGTGCGATACATTTCCCAAAATGCTTTTACCTCCTGTTGAGGGCCCTCGTCAACAGGGTTGAAAGAAGCTTGATGGTGCAGCTTCTAGAACCAGCTATGAATCTAGCTTTGTATGGTGATTTATGCATCTTGGGAGTCCAGCATACTTTTGGTATATCGTTATGTTTGGTTGGAAGACAAATACCTCTTTCCCTGAGAAACGTTTTGTGATTGTTAAATAAATCTTCCAGAGTAACTGCAGTTTGAGAGTAAGTAGACATATTTGATGACGATATGTTTACACTCAATTCTTCAACCAGCACTCGGTAATAGTAATATTTACATATGAATATTATATTATTTGGAGCTTTGTCTGCTGGGACTATGACGAATTTATTCTGAAGATTTGCTAGAACTTCTTGCGAATTGGGGCTTCTCAGTACTTGTTTTGCTTGTGGAAGGGCATTTCTGTCACTTCCGGACTATAGGAACACTTGTGAACGTGTTGATCTTTTTCTCTCATCTGTCTGTATCATGGCACACGGCGACACACACACACACACAGCCCTACACACAGACGTATACCCACACACGCACATACACACACGCACACACACACACACACACACATACACGCACACAGACGTATACAAACAGACGCATACACACACACATACACACAAACACACACATGCACACAAACACACGCACACGCACACACACACACAGATGCATACACACAGACGCACACATGCATACACACACACACACAATATCACTGACTATTCACATGCAGGACATGAGAGCTTCTGGACCTGGGCCTGATAGAAGTCCGGGCTGGTGGAACATTCGTGAACATCCGGGCACTTTTACATCCGGGACTTTTACATCTGGGTACATCCGGGTTCTTGTACATCCGGGGACTGTGGAACATCCGGGGACTGTAGAACATCCGGGTACTCCTATTTCTACGGCATTCAATATTTCCAGATCCATAGCCGATATGTTCTCTTGCACAACTTGCTCGAAGCGCTTTCATCGCCTGGACAGTTTACGTTGTCACACACGTGCACGCCACGAAGTACCCATGCATACATGTCGGATTGTGATATAGTCTTTAAGCATCCCAGTCAATTGAGACGTCACCAAAATGTCATACACGGATCACGCTCGCCACTCTCGAGACCAGATATTTCAGTTTCTATGGGAATGCATCTGAGAATGGAAGAACCCATGGAGGTCGATCCGCCGCCGCGAATTGAAGAGCCGATGGAGATTGATCCCAGTGTTGAATGAGAGAAGTAAGAGCTCTGAGCTTCAGTATCATGGATTGCCCGAAGACGTTTAGGTTACACTGAACTAAGATTAAACTTTCTGAAATGATGGCTTCTGATTGGTTGATAGGACGGTCACCGCCCCTCTAACTATAAATACGGAAACACGCATGTTAGATGTACATTTCTCACAACCTGTACCAAACCCGAGCAAATGGAAAAGCCACCCAATTCCAAGGTAGACGAGCAATCGCTGAAGATTGACGAAAAGGTGCCGGTTCCCGCTCGACCTCCTAAAAGAGTTACCAAAAGATACCCGCCCATAACTATGGAAATGATAGATGATTTCTTCAGTGTGGGTTACAGCTCAACCAGTGGAGAGCCCGGAGATGTCCGCTACCATCGCCAGCGATGCCTGACCTGCCTTGAAGGTGTACCCTTCGCCGGGTGTGATCTTTGCACGAGGAGAGAGGAGATTTTCCAGTGGACGAAGTGAGAGCTTACCACCAAAGGCCGTTTTTACCTTGTATGAAAAAATATGGCCGCAATTATCTCGAAACAGAGACTTTCCTTATATGTGTTGTAATTCTAACATATGTACAGACAGATGAATGAATGAGTAAGAATCACATCACGTCATACCGAGCAAAGATGGAACTTCTGATTGGACAGCCGAGAAAATATATAAGGGGCAAGAACGAATATGACAGATGCAAATTGCGGCCTTTGATTGGGCAAGAGGCTACTTGTATTGTAAACACACCCAACGCGGCTCCCACAGCTTGGGTATGATGTACTGGAGGGGATAATAAAATGATTGACCTGTCATCCTAGTTGTTGTTGTTCTCTCACTGATCTACATCATGCGACATTGTACAGAGTGCATGTTCACTGAGAGAGAGAGAGAGAGAATTAAGGTTTAACGTCGCATTCCGCAATATTTCAGCTATACAGCGACATGGATATGCACAGAATACATGGACATGCGCAGAGTACATGTATTCTGTGCTTGGTGGCGTACCCTATGCCCTACGGGATATAGGGTACAGGGTGCACCACAGGAGCGTGCGCCTGCATACGGCGACACACACACACACACACACACACACACCCATACACACACACACACACACAGACGCATACACATACATGCATACACACACGCACACACACGCATACAGACACGCACACACACACATACAGACACGAAAGCACACACACATACACGCACAAGCGTACACGCAAGTATACACACACACACACAAACACACACATGCATACCCACACACCTATGCCCACATACGTTCCTTATTAGGTATGTCGATATAATTGTGCAACATTGTAGCGATCGTGGCGCAACATTGTAGCGATCGTCAACAATGTTTGCAACAATGTTGCAACAATGTTTTTTGTTGTTGACGAACGCTCTTGTCGTAACAATGTTGCATAGTAACCTCGTCAAAAAAAAAACTTTTTTAATCAAAAACTGTTTTAGAAACATCGTTTCTTATAGAAAAAACTTCTTTAAAAACATCGTTTCTTATAGACAATTTGCAAATTTAAAATGGCATTCTTAGTTGGAGTTCGATTATTTCAAAAGATTTTTTCACTATTAGGTCTCCAAAAAGTACTTGATAGGGAATAGATTGCACGTTAAAGTACTTGATAAGGATACATTCGTGTACGCATACGCATACACACACGCACACACACACATACACACACTTGCATAAACACACACGCACACACACAGACGCATACACACACACACACACGCACACACACGCATACAGGCACACGCGTACACACGCAAGCACACACACACACACACATACAGACGCATACACACATGCATACACACACACAATATGACTGACTATTCACATGCAGGATATGAGAGCTTCTGGACATGGGCCTGATAGAAGTCCGGGATGGTGGAACATTCGTAAACATCCGGGCACTTTTACATCCGGGTACATCCGGGCTCTTGTCGCTGACGTCCGCGCCTAAATCCGGGTACTTCTATGTTGGCCTATAAGAGCCAGAATTTTTACGGGATTCATCATTTCCAGATCCACAGCCGATATGTTGTCTTGCACAACTTGCCAGAAGCTGTTTACTCGTCTAGATAATTTACGACGCCACGAGGCCTCCACCCACAACGATGCTCGGTATACTTGTACAACCTGCAATCGGGAGGATCATTTACTGCGCCACGAACGCTCATTCCACGAGGGCGCGACGGAACAATGTAACAGTTGTGGTCAACTCTTCAAACGACCCAGTCAGTTAAGACAGCACCAACGTTTGATTCGACAATGAGCGACAATTTTCACTAAAGAGGCACCCATGAGGGTCAGACCTAGTGAAGATGAGCCCGGGGAGACGAATGCCACTAGTGATGCGATCACGGAGAGCTCGCCTATACCCACAGTTCAGAAGAGCCTAGATATCCAGCCGGTCCCTAGTATTACTCTTCCCAGTCATACGCCTGACAACAACGAACATTTTCTGGAAGATGCGGTGGATGTTCACAGCGATCTCTTACAGGACGCCCATCCAGTGAGTGACATCTATCGGCGCCATTGGCCCATGATACGGCACTGTTTCCACCGTCATCGCCCTATTCAAGATATCTACAATTCCGACTGACTGGCCTCGCCCGTCTTCGCATCTACGTGGTAGCCATCTTCAATGACCAAGCTACGTCCTTCAAATTAAATCTGGCGTTTGGTTATGTGCTGCAACATAAGGAGACAGACCAAGTCCGATATTTTTACTGAGCAGTAACATCAGGGTATTTGACCAACCGTTTACCATCATTAACCGGGCGTCGCTACAGCCCGTGCTGGACCAAGTGGACCAATTGGATGTCTTGGAAGGGGCTTATGAACAGCGCCCCAACAGCAAGTGGGTCGTACCAATGTCACGTTTTTCGTGATCAAATTACGCAATCTTCCCATGCATTGATAGATACTCAGAATGCGCAAACAACTATCTGAGGATATGTTGCCTCAACGGTATCCTGGCCTGCCCGATGACGATTACAACAAACGGTTCATGGCCGAAGATGGAACTTTCTGAAATGGCGATTTTCTGATTGGACAAGAACAGCCGAGAATACATCTAACGGACAGGAACGAATATGACAGATGCAAATGGCGGCCTCTGATTGGACAAGAGTCTTCTTGAGTTGTAAACATACCTAACGCGGCTTCCCCAGCGTGGGTATAATGTAACATTGGGGAGAATAAACTATTTGAAAAAAACTTCGTGTTGTTGTTGTTGTTGTTCTCTCATGTTGTTCTCTCTCCGGTCTATATCATGGCGTCAAGGCGTTATGTTAGAGCGTTAAGGCGTAACGACGGGCGTTGACGGGCGTCACTGCATTTTGAAGAATTAGTGACAATTCCATGGAATATTGTAGCGGCCCAGTTTGACGTTTTAGGTCATATATTTCGTGTACCTGTCAAAAACTTGAGGATGTCGTTGTTGTAATTTGCTCACCTTTTCAGTCGAACTCGGAAGCTGAGAAGTATATTTTGTCCCTTCTTTGGCACATTATTCTTATGTCTTAATCATCTATGAATCACTAAGACATCGTTGGAGTAACCGCCAGTTCTTTATAACGTATAAGTGCACATATTTAGAGCTTCGATTCGTCTCCGCGATGGTTGAAAACTTCGTCTTTCGGCCATGCTTGTTGGTGAAAGAGGGAGTCGTCAGCCAGTCGCGTGCATCTCTTGGGGGTGTGTTTACGTTGACTTATTTGATTGGTTGGTTGATCAGCTCGGAATGCTATAAATAGCGGACATTTTCTAGGTTAGGGGTTCTCCTGCAGTTTTCTCGTTCGTTTCGGATGTGAATGTACGGAGACAATTTCGGCCCGCAAACTAAATTTATCGTAACTCCAGAAATGGCACAATGGCAGGTTAGCCACCCGCCTCTGGTGAGTTACATCTAAGAATAGGAACCATGATGCAGTTGTTATACCCGTCTGTGGATACACCATCATGTGATCTTATTAGTATGTAAACAGGTCGGGATTTCTCGATTGCATCATCGCGCACGTTGCTCCAAGTCGTGAAATTATGAGACGTCTCTTGGAAGTTTCTAACGATAGCGCTTGATAATAGTTCACCAAGTCGATCATTAAATTGAAGCTTGAAGTTGAATTTAGACATCTTCTCCAAATATTTTGGCAATTTATGTAGACGTTTCACCACATAGGTTATTTCTGGAGGTCTCCGTTTTCGGAGTTGTGTGCCAGATCTGGTGCAGCTCATTCCGTAGACTCGTTGCACCGAATACGGGGAAACCCATGCGGGGCAAGCATTCGCGAGTTGCACCGTTTTCGGAGTAAGCCTAAATTCTGCAACCTGCACCCAGTTTAGTGCTGTTATTTGCACCATTTTCGGAGTACTGAAACATATATTTTTGACACCTGGTTATAAATACCCTGCAAGCTCTGTGGTGCCGGATTTGGCACAAACTTAACCAGCCATGCAGTGCCGGATTTGGCACAAACTAATGCTGCACCAGATCCGGAGTAATACTAATGCTGCACCAGATCCGGAGTAATACTAATGCTGCACCGGATTCGGAGTAATACCCATTATAGCATAGATGAACCAAGTCCATTCCATACTGTGCCAGATTTGGCACAATGAATTCTGAGCTGATCATTTTATTATGTATGCTAACTGATATCGTACAGTACATACATATATCGTAATATACTTATATACAAAATTTGTACATTGGTAAATAAAACTGTTCCTATTGTATTTCACCTTAATCACAATCTCCGTTATCTTTGAGTCTGAGTTTTGTATGTCTAGTTTATTACTGTCTCACGCGAACCCAATCCATGGTTTACAGAGTACCTAACTCTGAATGTGATGTGTCTACCCTTTTCTCATAAGCCTCCGGAGAGAATTCACACACCAGTGAGATACACTGAGTGACAGCAAGGGTAGCGCGTTACATTTGGTGGCAGCGGTTACGGATACATTTGATTGGATATTTTAGTACCTGACACAGTGGTAAAAAAAAAAAAAAAAAATCCTAACTGAAAATGGACTCCGATGATGATGTGGTGACTTTTAAAGCACCGAACCTATGTGGTGACGACAGTGATGCCGATGATACTGATCTTGAAATCCCTGACCTGGAGAAATCTGTATTGCTTGAAATTGATAATACTAATAAAGAAAAAGAATCTTCTTCAAAGGAGCTTTTAGATGCATTATCAGAGAAGCTTAATCAAATTCTCAATCGAATAAAATGCCTTAAGAAAGACAATAAGGATCATTGGGATCTATTTTGTCAAAATGTAAAGCGTTTGGATGATAAATATGAAAGATTATCCGGCGAGGTTAGACGAGCTAGGGAGACGACCGACAAACGTACTGTGAAACAGTTTGACTTGAAGAGACCAGACTTTTATGATGCCCATCAGTCCCATTCTGCTCCAGAAATGGAGAGAGAATCAGTGGATACTGTTGAAACGAGACCTGTACTGAGGTGGGGGCAGCATCTTGACTCTGAGAAAAGGGAAAATAGCAATATACATTCACAGTTGAACTCTTCATGGCCCAGAAAAAGCACTGGTTTGAAACAGGGAGATTCTATTGATAGCACTCAGGAAATTGTTGAGTCCAATTATTCACTCGGTGCTGAGAATGAACACTGTCAAAGAGCTACAGTAGGTGGTTTTGGACAAGTCCGATATGATGCAGGTGACATGGGCACTGGACAAATTCCTACGAGTTCCTCCTCTGTTCGATCTGCATATAATGGGACACCAAAAATGAAACCTCAGACTTATGATGGACTTGATGATTGGGAAGAATGGCTCAATCAGTTTGGAATTTTGGCTGATATAAATGGATGGGATTATTCCACGAAGGCATTGTACCTTGCAGGAAGCCTTAAGGGAGCTGCAAGAGCTGTCCTCAGTGAGTTATCCGAGAATGGAAGGCGCAACTATGACTGCCTTGTCAAAGCTCTCAGTTATCGGTTCGGTTCAGTAAATCGAGCTGAAGTGTTCAGAGCTAGATTACAAACCAGGTTGAGAGGAAAAACTGAAACTCTACCGGAACTAGCTCAGTCTATCAGAAAGTTGACTCGTCAGGCATACCCCAATGCACCTATTGCTCTACTTGATACTCTGGCAATCGATCACTTCATCGATGCAATACATGATGCTGATATGAGACTTCGCTTGCGTGAAGCTCAACCTAAGACTATGGGTGATGTTGAAGTGGTAGCCGTCCGTCTAGAAACGCACAGGTTGGCGGATCGCCAACGTGGTCGTCATGTACATGTAGCCAATTGTGCACCAGGAAATTCTGAGGACTCAAAATCACCAGATGAATTAGGAACTAACATTTCATCTCTTGTGACTGAATTAAAAGAGTTGAAGAAGGAATTTCTGAATTGAAGAGAGGCATTGGGAAAGGGGGAACAACTCCAATGAGGCCACCCTATAGACCACATGATACTGGTGGGAACAGAAATCCGAGACCAGACAGAAATTGGAGAGATGCTAGACCAAATGAGAGGGGCGATAACCAATTTTATCAGGGCAATCGCGGTGGTCCTAGTTCCCGAAATGCTGCCTTTAGCAGAAATAACAATCAGGGAAACTATCAGGCGCCGAGCTCCAGGATCGGGACCCGGCCAGATTTTCAAGGCCCAACCTCGTAATGATTAACAATTTACTGGGTAGTGGGGAGGGTCTTTTTGTTGCTGCTGCAGTAGAGAATAGACCTGTTGCTATGTTGGTTGATACAGGTGCTAATGTAACGATATTGAAAACAGAAATTTTCAATCGTTTACCCCTTGCATCACGCCCAGAAGTTGTCCATTTAAATAAAAGTTTGGTTACTGCCACTGGTGATATTACACCGTTTGATGGTTGTGTTGAAGTTAGTATTCGTTTCGGGAAACACGAATTTACCCATGAAGTTTTGTTGGCTGATATTCAAATTGAATGTATACTGGGGATGGATTTCCTCACAAAACATAAGTGTGATTTGAAACTCAGTACGGGCAGATTGTCAGTAAATAATGAGGAAATACCTTGTTACAGGCATGTCAATGACATAGAACCTACTTGTTGCAGAATATCTGTTGCTGAGAATACCCTTATTCCCCCAGGAAGTGAAGTAGTGGTTTCAGGGAAAGCTGTTGAAATTCCATATGGAATGCATTATGGGAGTTGGAGCCTGTAGATAGATTTATGCAGAGAAATGAGCTGTTATTGGCAAAAGCGGTAGTAGACCCCAGCCAAGGCATAATACCACTGCGTATTATGAATCCTACTGATCGAGCTCAAATGCTGTACAAGAATACGATAGCTGCAGTTTGTGACCCTGGAATTGAAATTATCGAGGTTGATGAGAAAACAGAAAATTGTTCTGTAGCAAATTGCCAGACAGTCAATCCCCATAATTCGACAAAGTCTCCAATTCCTAGTCATTTAGTGGATCTCGTTGAGAGGAGTTCCCAAAATTTGACTGGAGCTGAAAAAAGGAAATGAGTGAACTTTTAGTTGAGTTTCAGGATATCTTCTCCAAAGATGGGAATGATATTGGACGTACACATTTAGTGGAGCATGAAATTGATACGGGGAATGCACGTCCTGTTAAGCAAAATGCAAGACGTGTCCCTTTGGCTAGACAGGCAGTGGTTGAAGAGGAAGTGAATAAAATGCTTGAGAATGGAATAATAGAGCCTAGCTTCAGTCCTTGGTCTTCTCCCATTGTTTTGGTGAAGAAGAAAGATTCCACCATACGCTTTTGTGTGGATTATAGAATGGTGAATGATCTTACTCAGAAAGATAGTCACCCACTCCCTAGAATTGATGATACTTTGGATTCTTTGTCAGGAGCAACTTGGTTCTCGACTATGGATCTCAAAAGTGGTTACTGGCAGGTGAAGAATACCCTTATTCCCCCAGGAAGTGAAGTAGTGGTTTCAGGGAAAGCTGTTGAAATTCCGTAAGGAAGTGGCGTTTCTTGGTCTGAAAAAGACAAATCCAAGACTGCGTTCTCGACAGGGAGGGGAGGTTTTTTCCAATTTACGGTTATGCCCTTCGGTTTAGCAAATTCTCCCGCCACTTTTGAGAGGCTAATGGAGCGAGTTTTAGCAGGGCTATCACACGAAATCTGTATGGTGTATTTGGATGACATCATTTGTTTTGGAAAAACATTCCATGAGGAATTAGAAAATTTGAGACAGATATTCACCAGACTCCGAGTTGCTAATTTGAAACTGAGTCCAAAGAAATGTGACTTGTTCCGTAAGGAAGTGGCGTTTCTTGGTCATATCATTAGTGAGCATGGAGTAAGTACAGATCCCAAGAAAGTGGAAGCTGTAAGAGATTGGCCAATTCCTAGAAATGTCAAAGATGTTCGAAGCTTCTTAGGCTTATGTTCCTATTATCGGAAATTTATTGAAGGTTTTGCCAATACAGCCAGACCGTTGCATCATTTGACGGAACATGATTGTTCATTTGTCTGGACAGAAGAATGTGATCACGCATTCTCAACCCTGAAGAATAAAATGATCTCAGCTCCAATATTGGCATATCCCATACCTGAGGGGGAGTTCATATTGGATACTGATGCTAGTAATTTTGCTATAGGTGGAGTTCTGTCTCAGATACAAAATGGAGTCGAGAAAGTTATAGCTTATTACAGCAAAGCCCTCAGTAAAACTGAACGCAATTACTGTATTACACGCAGAGAATTACTTGGTGTAGTTTTGAGCGTAAAACAATTCCATCACTACTTGTATGGTCGACACTTCAAAGTCAGAACAGACCATGGTTCGCTGAGATGGTTGCTTCACTTTAAAAATCCTGAAGGCCAAGTAGCCAGATGGATAGAGACATTAGGTACCTATGACATGGAGATAGAACATCGTAAAGGGCGTTTACATTCTAATGCCGATGCTCTATCAAGGAGACCGTGTTATGATGATGGCTGTAATCATTGTGAAAGGCTTGACCAGAAACATGATCATTCAGAGAATGACATACATGTAGTAGTTGGGAATGTTCACAAAATAGATTCCAATATAAAGGATGATATACATGTAGAACAATCAGCTACAGATTGTACATGTATAATCACTCCAGATAAAATGCATAATTTGCAGCAATCAGATCCCAAGATTGGAATTGTACTCAGTTGGAAGTTGAAAGGTACACGTCCTCCTTGGTCAGAAATTAGTGCTTTGTGCGCCGAGATCAAACACTATTGGTGTATTTGGGATACCTTGTATTTACACAATCAGGTGTTGTACAAGAAATGGGAATCCGAGACTGGAAATGAAATAAAATGGCATGTGATATTGCCCGAGATTCTGAGACATAAAGTCTTGACTGAATTACATAACTCTCTTACTGCCGGTCACCTTGGGGAAAGGAAAACGTTGGGCAGAGTTAGGGAGAGATTCTATTGGTGTCATCTCAGAAGAGATGTGGAGCACTGGTGCAGAGTGTGCCTCCAGAAAGAGACATAGAAATAATTTCAAGGCCCCAATGAAACAGTATATTGTTGGAAGGCCGATGCAACGGATAGCTTTGGATGTAATGGGTCCTCTTACTACCACTGATAGCAGGAATAGATATATTCTTGTTGTGGGAGATTATTTTACAAAGTGGGTTGAAGCCATTCCTATGAGGAATCAAGAGGCTACCACTATAGCAGAAAAGTTACTTGAAAGAGTTGTCTCCCTTTTTGGTGTACCAGATGAGATTCATTCTGATCAAGGTTCCAATTTTCAGTCACAGGTATTTTCTGAGCTGTGTAAACTGATGGGAAGTCAGAAAACGAGAACCACACCTTATCATCCACAGAGTGATGGGATGGTGGAAAGAATGAATCGGACACTGGAGAATATGTTGTCTGCTTTTGTGTCGGACAATCAGAGGGATTGGGATGTGCATCTTCCACTCATGATGATGGCATACCGTTCCTCTGTACATGAAACCACTGGTGTTACACCCTGTGCAATGATGCTTGGAAGGGAGATTAGGATGCCCGTGGATCTGATGTTTGGTAAACCTGAAAGCATAGAAACGGAAGTTTCAGATTATGCTTATGATCTTTCTCATAGAATGGAAAGAGTGCATGATGTCGCTCGGAAACATATGAAGTTAGCCAGTGACAAGATGAAGAAAAATTATGATTCTGGCATAAATATGCATATATATGAAGTTGGTGATAAAGTATGGCTTCATAACGCTGCTCGGAAAAAAGGGTTAAGCCCAAAACTACAGAGGCATTGGAAGGGACCTTATATAGTTACACATAGACTCTGTGATATTACTTATCGTGTGCAATTGACACCAAAATCAAAACCTTGTGTGGTACATCACAATAGGCTTAAACCATATAAAGGGGAGAATGGCCCTACATGGTTTAAGGGGAAAATCACCAAAATTGGTGACAATTGTGAAATGCCCACTCCAGATGATATTATAAATCTAGGGAAGAGTGAACAAGGAACTGATGGTGACACTGACACGAGTAATGATACTGAGACTGACAGTGTTAAAATGAATAAATTGATAGCAGACAAAAATGAAGTAAAGAATTCCAGTATGACTGGTAGAGACAAACCAAACGTCCCACATGTCCCTCCTCATCGAGGAAATGAACGACCCCGCCGGACACGCAGACAGCCTCGCCGGCTTGGTGAATTTTAATCTGTAATTATAGACAGATAATAAAATAGAAATATTCAATTATTCTTGTTTCCAGATCAAGTTCTGGGTATGCTGTACCTGCGACAATTTTGAAACGGTGCGACGGGCTGCAGCAGAGCGCCACGTTTTGGAACACCATTCAGGTTTCGGTTGGAAATGTCTTTTGTGTAGAAAGACCGTTCATAGGTGGGTGCCCAACCACAGTCAATGTGAGAATTCGGCACTGGCTGTGGTCAACTGCCTTACGGGAGAAGTTGGGCCGGAGGTGGATGAAAAATATGCAGAATTCAAGGCGATAATTTTCGAGACGAAGGTGAGGATGACGATGAAGCCAAAATTTCCAGTCACATATCAACCCAGTCCAGGGCTGAAGGGCAAGACCCAGAGGCCCGGATTGAAGCGCCAAATTCAGAATGCCAACATGTCAGGGAGTAGACCTGTGGACCGGGCTACTCCCTCTAAACTTCAAAATGCTGGACCTTCTCACCCTAAAATTCCAAAGGCTGGACCTTCTCACCCTAAAATTCCAAAGGCTGGACCTTCCCACTCTAAACTTCAAAAGGCCGGACCTTCCTATTCTTCTGACTCTCCAAAGGCTGGACCTTTGCGATCAACTTTCTGTATTCCAAAGTTATCCCCTGCTGGACAGGTAGTGGTAGATTTGACAGAGTCTTTATGCAGTCCTATTCGTGCCCCTGTAGACCAGGAGGAAGCCACTCCATTTTAGGCACTGCTTGAATTATTTGAGGAATGGGGGTATTACGGAAGCGTCCACCTTACCTTCCGAGCGGAGATATCTTGTAGAGCTGCGTCGCGAGGCGCAGTTCTATAAGCTCGATGGTTTGGTGGACGTTGTAAATCGTAAGTTGACTTTTCTTAACGAGTCGTAAATTCCAGATTTGGGTGGGGGTGAGAGGTGACCGTTGTTTTGTTTGTTTTGTTTTTGTTGTTAAAATTGGGGGTGGGAGGATTTATTCTTACTATGGTTTGTATGGGATAGTTATGATGATCTCATAGGTACATGTATATTAACTGTCATCAATTGTTTATCACATGTACTGTTCCAGCCATCAATCAAAATTAATAGTATTCGTTACATGTACATTGAGTCCTTTAGTGACAGGATATATATATGTTCATGTTTACAGTATTAATATTCGACCGATTGAAAGTTTAAGTTGTTTTATCCGTTTGAGCTTTGTGGTCTAGGGGAGATAACTCCTATGTGATAATGATAAACGTAAATGTGAACCACAATTTGCTACATGTATAATGAATCTGGTTGAATTGTATACCTATTGTCTAAAATATTGTTCCCGTTTATCTGGTTTCGTTTATATATATACTTATTGCTCAAAAATATGCTAACCCGGCTGGGACATATTTACATGTAAATAATTAGAGGGTGTTATATAATATTATTCTAACTACAACTCTCTGAGTTATTCTTTTCCAGACTCCGGTTTAGGGGCGTTTGCCTCTAGTACAACTTGTTTGCATGATGAGAAGATTTGGGGACCAAATTTTATAGAGGTGGAGGCAATGTAGCGGCCCAGGCCTTTATATATCTATTTGGAGTATTTATTCATGCAAACCTATTGTGTCTTTACGCGATATTGGAGACGTTTTAGGTCATATATTTCGTGTACCTGTCAAAAACTTGAGGATGTCGTTGTTGTAATTTGCTCACCTTTTCAGTCGAACTCGGAAGCTGAGAAGTATATTTTGTCCCTTCTTTGGCACATTATTCTTATGTCTTAATCATCTATGAATCACTAAGACATCGTTGGAGTAACCGCCAGTTCTTTATGACGTATAAGTGCACATATTTAGAGCTTCCATTCGTCTCCGCGATGGTTGAAAACTTCGTCTTTCGGCCATGCTTGTTGGTGAAAGAGGGAGTCGTCAGCCAGTCGCGTGCATCTCTTGGGGGTGTGTTTACGTTGACTTATTTGATTGGTTGGTTGATCAGCTCGGAATGCTATATGAGTCATTCTACCATTGCGGCAATCTCACGTTCGGCTATTTCCGTATTGGCGGTTTTCGCAGCTAAAGTGAGTTCTGGGGCTAGATTGCCATTGCGGTATATTTCGTGTTCCTTGGGCCAGAAAGACACAATTATTTTCAGAATTAAAAATAAAGATATATACAAACTTAACTATTGTTACTCTGCAATAAAAACACAAAATGTAACTTAAAATACAATGGAATAGTTATTTTTACTGATTTTGTATTGTGCTAAACTAAGCTAGACTCGTACCTAGCCCTCAACTCACACGCACCGTTGGGGTCTAGTAAGCGACAGGCATTTTGTATTCTCTGATTGGCTGAATTGCCGGTCTAAATCTAGACCGGTAAATAGACCAATGTCAATATGTGTTGTTGTTGTTCGTGTGTATCTAGTGACCAGTACTCGTCTATGGTGCGATAAAGGGCCTTGAGCGCTACGGCCACCAATCCACCAAGTATTATATAGATCCTTTGTAAGATTTGATGAGCGATGAGCGATTATGGTAGGTTTCCTAAATAAAGCCCTCGCTTCTACGACTACCACGACGTCCAGCAAGACGGTACATCTTCGGAAAATTTATGACCTATTCCAAGGTTCTTAGCGTGACATGTTCATGATCAGGTCAGGGGATTTGCAGCATTTCTGTTCTTCATTCAATACATAGTACTGTTCATACGCCCTATGATATGTACTTTTGTTGCTAACATTATGCAAGTTTTGTTGTTAAAAAAAATAAAACTGAACGTACTTGTAGGCCTACTCGTTTGAAGCAGTAGACATTATAAATTTAGTTGACCTAGATTCTGCATTGAAGATCAACCATTGAAACGCGGAAACAACGAATTACGTCAATTATACAGTATTTTCGCCTTCATGTTGTCTGATCGTACTAGTCTTGTTTATCTGATGATGCTAAACAATAATGATCTTGTGAACTTTGGGATAGGCCTAGGTCATAAATTTTCTGAAGATGTACCATTTTGCCGACGTCCAAACAAGCATGGAGGGGCATTGTGGGTGGAGAATACCATGGGCCAATCACTGTACAGTGCTGATTTAAAATGCCTGTCGATAACTAGTCTCCATAGAGCGATAGCGAATTGGAGCTGGGTACGAGTCTAAAACTAAGCTTTTTTGGTGTCCCAAGTGAATTTCCTTGTTATTTTAAATACATAATATTAATTTTATTAGTGGATTTAAAAGTTTATACCTGTGTTAATACATTCTTTTGGTTGTTCTTTTTTAACAGCAATGACCATTAATTTAACATCAACTGAAATTATTAGAATTTATGATGTATATTTCCATGTCCCGTGTGTTTCTGTCAACCCTGTTACTTTCTATTAAATCCACTTGTTATACGGAGTTATCGGACCTTGATGCGTAACTCCACCACTCGAGGTCGCTTTGTCCAACTACTTGAAGAAGTCAGCGAGGCGGCAGAGTACAAGGTAGTAATGTGTATAAAATGTCATAAAAAGTCTATTTTATCCTTGCGTATGTTAATACAATGTCAACACTGTTGCTCATTTGTATTCTAATATATTCACCATAGTGAACATAACTCGTAGTGTACATATAAAGGGTACCCTCCTGCTAGTTGACCGCATATAATCGCCATGACTTGCATGTTTCTGAGGCGTATATTTCCCATGAGGCTCTAGTTTGTCAAACCTGTTACGGTCAACTCTGTTACCTTCCGCCCGGTAACAGCATTGACACCTAGTAACAGAGTTGACAAATGACGAGATTTATTACCACAAATTCTTGTATTATTCATATATGACAGCGGCAAGTAAATTAATATGTTTTCTCGCCACTGCTATGTTTAATAATCGGACTGATTTGACGGGAAAAGCAGTGAATTACTAGCGGGCGTATTTCTGTCAACTCTGTTACTATATGTCAACTCTGTTTCCCATATGTCAACTCTGTTACACTGGATTTACGGCATAAATATAAATATATATATAGCATCTGCTATGGTCCTAAACCAACATGTTTTTGTCCAAGTGTCTTATTTTGTCATGATATAACCTATGATTGAAGAATATTAACTCTATATCTTTCTTTATTTATTCTTCGGCGTCATGATTTCGAACGAGATTTAAGGCATGTAATTCCGGGCTATAAGGTATGTCGTGGTTTCAAGTGCGCATGTCACATCCGGATCTTAGGAAAGAAAAACAAAGCCACGTGGTCAAACGTTTGTATATGACAACATAGCTGGCTGGCACTGTTTTCTGCCGTTTCTGAATTTTTTTCGGCAAAGTGGGTTTTTTGGTGACACAGAAAATAAATATAGGTATTCGCGAAAAAAGAGAAGCCCAAAACAACACGCTAGCACATAAAATTCACCCGCAGAAAATGCCAAACGATCGCAAACATTCAAAGAGGTTCAACATGCTCTGTGATTTGCCTGTCAGAACTCGTTTCGTTTGCGTTGTGAAGTCAGGTGTGGAAAAAAAGAGCTTTAGAAAAGAGAACAATAACTCTGGTCACCTGCTAGGCTTAAATTAATCAGAGGTCCGCTTGAGTACGTGAGTGAATTCAATCAAGTATGTTGACTGTGTTTTGCGGGTCCCACCCGTTGTGATCCTCGACGCGGGACCAGGCACAGCGACCAAGAGATGTGGCGCAAGTTTACAGCCTTACCAGTCAGAATAACTGGGTTTTTTCCTTATGTGGCATCAGTGCACAATTAATTCTGTTACTTGTTATGTATTAGCGTTAAAAATCGGCAAAAATCCAGAAAAATCACAATACATAAATCCACCTGGCATGTCAATGTTTACCTTGTGGGACATTATCAGTGGAAGTCTTGACAGATGTTCACCATGGAAATTTCAACTTGCCGCCATTTGCAGCTGAGTGGTGTTACCGAATGTCATTCAGCTTGTAAACAGAGAGCCTTTTCACCTCCACTCTTCATGTGTCCTTCCGCCAGGCTTTGCCCCAATGTTGCCAAATCAACACCAGGAAGTACAGTTTGAAGCCTCATCTGCAATTTGAAATATCAAATTTATCAGAAATGCTGAATAATCCCGCCTAATAAAATCCACAAAGATCTGCTCTCAAATTTCTACACAAAGTAGATCGTGGGCACCGACCCGGAAGTGATTAATTGTGCACTGATGCCTGTCAGGAATGGAACCATTGTTAAAATAAAGAATGCTCTCATCTGAACAATCATTACCCATCCCCAAACTATCCTGAGAAGGCACAAATAAAACTATTCAAAGATAGAGATTTTATAACCTAAATAACAAGGGTACCCCCTTTATCATTTCCTCTCATTTTCTCCCATATGACTTAATAGTGAGGTGAAAATAAAAAGTACAATATCTCACTAACCTGTAAGTATTTTTCCATCTGGTAAAAAGCACTCAGTAGACTATCCTTCTGCCTATAATAAATTTTTAATTATTTTTTTGCTATTTTAACTCAATTTTCATGTCTTTTTTCAATTTAAAACTTAAAAATATAAAAATTAAAAACTCAAGATGTGACAAAACATAATCTGTTTAAAAGCTGCTTAGTTAGACTACATCTGGTAAAAAAGTCTTTCATGACAGCGAGTAATTTCTCCATATAATCAGTGGGTCATCCCAGGATTATCTCACAGGTCTTAAAATTGATGTTTATAGAGATCAAAAACTTGTTTAAACATATAAAAGGTCACATCAATATACATAATTGTGTACACAACACATTCAACAATATAACACTGAGGTGTTCATGGTATACACATCCCCCAAATAAAGAATATCTGTTAGTTCAATTGAATGTAGCTACAGAGAATCAACATCTTGGTGGCAGTAATAGACAGATGAAGTTATCAATTATAAAGTTATTATTACTGACAAAACTCATAACACAAATGAAGAAATATATCCTTTTGTTTCATTTTAAGTCAACTGCCGCAATGTTTGCAAAGGGACAACACCTGTAAAAACAAAACAGAGAAAAAAAATAGTATATAAAAATGGGAATAAAATCCAATGCCAACATATCTGATGATCACTTGCTCATCTCTGCTACATTAACCAACATGAAGGGTAAAGAGAGAAGGAAGTTGACTCACTTTAAAAAAGGACATCCTGGACACCCCATATTAGCTGTGGCCGACAGTTCAGATTTGAACCCTGTCCCTGGACCATCATCTGAAGATGCTGTAGTAACGAGGAGGTTACATCAAGATGAGTTCACCTTCATTACAAGGCCTAGCATAGACAAGAGGACAGTTGAAGCTACGGACACCGAGGGCATCTCTGGATCCATGAAATTACTACGGCCAAAGAAACCGGCTCCAAATCTGAAAGACATAAAAGATAAAAATTCTAATGACACCCAAGGCATGAGAATGATCTGTAACTGCAAAATGCTTCAAATGTGGAATGATGTGATAAAGCACCACAGAGTTACTTCCCCTGATTGTGATATTTTGGAAGTGGTCATAGCCAGTGAAAAAAAGTGGGGTTTGGGATGGTCTCAATCTTTGCAGTGTGTTTACTGTCAATATACTTCTCGCCATTATAAACTTTATGAAGAAGTCAAGACAAACAAACCTGGACCGAATGCTGCTGCCATAAATGTATCCCTTCAAGTCGGTCTGCAAGACACACCTATGGGGAATTCCAGAACAAGGTTACTGTTAGCATCAGTGGATGTTCCTCCTCCAGCAAGAACTGGCATGCAAAGGACAGCGAATATGGTTGGAACTGCTGTAACAGAGTTAAATAAGATAGACATGAGAAAAAACTAGAAGCCATAAAAGAAGTTAACAAAGTGCGCGGGGTTGTAATGGATGAAATAAACTTAGCTGTTGATGCAAGATATAACAGCTCCAAAATTACCAGTTCAAAAAAATGCACACAGAATGCCTCCCAAGCCATAGCAATAGGATGTGAAACATCAACAGACAGAAAATATATTGTTGCTGCTGTATTCCAGAATAAATTGTGTTGGACTGGTGCATGGCTTAGGGGAAAAGGAATGGATGTAAAGTGCCCAGATGGGCATGAAGATTACACTGCAACTCTCAATGTGAATGCGCCATGGTCAGAGTTTGAGATGGGAAAGGCCATGGGAAGTGATATTGGTATGCAGGAGATGTTGGTAAGATATGTCACAACAGATGGAGATGGAACATCTGCAAAGGGGATGCAGGCTGGAATGCAAATTCTTCATCCATGTGGAAAGTGACCAGGCTGGCAGACCCAACTCATTTAGGGAGATCCCAGTTCAGAAAATGTAAAAGTGCTAAGTTTAGTGATGATATGTTCTATGGAAAGACACAAGAAATTAAAAAGAAAGCTCAGCAAGTATTGAGTCAGGATGTAAAAGCCAGATGCAGCATGGTATTCAAAGAGTTGATGAAAGTGCATAGTGGCAACTTAGAGAAAATCAAAAACCATCTTCCTAGAGTGCTGAGTTCTGTTATTCTGGGGATTGTTCGAGATGTCGGAGAAACTCTTTGGTGTGTGGAGGGGGTCATTCGAATAGTTGGTGGCTGCGATCCATGTTCCTTGCTACGCACAAAATCTCCAATCTGAATATGACTGAAAATGACAAATTTATTCTCCAGGAGATTCTGAAAATGAAATTAAGTGAAAGTACTCTGATGCAACTGAGATTGAATACAGACACACAGAAATGTGAAGCCATCAATAGATCTATAAGTGTATCCTTACCCAAGAATGTCAATTTCTCTAGGAATATTCCTGGTCGAGCATCGTCAACCATCCACAGAATGAACAATAAGTTGGGGACCTCCATGATAGCCAAAGTTGGATGCATGGGAGCCTCTCTCTCACCTCGAGCTGCAAAAAGTTTAAAACAGATGGAGATTGACTCAGAGTACCATAAAAGCTATCGACATAGGCCTGTGGTGAGAAAGCGAAAACTCAAGCAAACAGGAGCTAAAATCTATCAACATTTGAAATATAAACAGGGCAATCCAGGAGATACTGACTATAAAAAAGGACAATTAGATGATGGCCTACAGGACCACACATATGGAAACTGAAAAAAAAAAAAAAAAAAAATGACTCCATTTTATTTACCTCATTAAAGTCTCAAATGCAAAGGCATTTTGCATATTCTTTGTGTGTGGAACAAACATCTGAGTTTTTACAGGTGATCCGATGATTATTGATTTCATGTGGTTCCAGGCTGATATGGAGTGGATTTATGCATAGGTTATTGTGACACAGATGAGAGCAATCCAGCTTTGAAGTGATGTCTAAATTTTGAATAAAGATTATATAATTGAATCTATGTGCATTTCTCTTCTTCCATTTATAATCCCTTGGATCTCGAAAGCTTATCTGACCATATCTGCCAGTGGTATTGAGTGGACCCTGCCATATTCTGCATTGACCATTTGAGCCGAGCACTGACATCTCAGCCATTTTTTGCTGATATTTTCTCCAAAAGATCTCCATTCTGTACCAAAATGGCGTAGGAATACAAGTGATATTATCCATCATCATTGATGATGTCAATTTCCCCCCACTTTTTTTTTTTTTTTTTTTTTTTTTTTAAATAATTAAAAATTATTAAAAGTTAATTTAAAAAATAATTTGATTTAATTAAAAATTTAATAGCTTGAATTTGGAATTCTGTCAACCCTGTTACTTTCTATTAAATCCACTTGTTATACGGAGTTATCGGACCTTGATGCGTAACTCCACCACTCGAGGTCGCTTTGTCCAACTACTTGAAGAAGTCAGCGAGGCGGCAGAGTACAAGGTAGTAATGTGTATAAAATGTCATAAAAAGTCTATTTTATCCTTGCGTATGTTAATACAATGTCAACACTGTTGCTCATTTGTATTCTAATATATTCACCATAGTGAACATAACTCGTATTGTACATATAAAGGGTACCCTCCTGCTCTTGGCCGCATATAATCGCCGTGACTTGCATGTTTCTGAGGCGTATATTTCCCATGAGGCTCTAGTTTGTCAAACCTGTTACGGTCAACTCTGTTACCTTCCGCCCGGTAACAGCATTGACACCTAGTAACAGAGTTGACAAATGACGAGATTTATTACCACAAATTCTTGTATTATTCATATATGACAGCGACAAGTAAATTAATATGTTTTCTCGCCACTGCTATGTTTAATAATCGGACTGATTTGACGGGAAAAGCAGTGAATTACTAGCGGGCGTATTTCTGTCAACTCTGTTACTATATGTCAACTCTGTTTCCCATATGTCAACTCTGTTACACTGGATTTACGGCATAAATATAAATATATATATAGCATCTGCTATGGTCCTAAACCAACATGTTTTTGTCCAAGTGTCTTATTTTGTCATGATATAACCTATGATTGAAGAATATTAACTCTATATCTTTCTTTATTTATTCTTCGGCGTCATGATTTCGAACGAGATTTAAGGCATGTAATTCCGGGCTATAAGGTATGTCGTGGTTTCAAGTGCGCATGTCACATCCGGATCTTAGGAAAGAAAAACAAAGCCACGTGGTCAAACGTTTGTATATGACAACATAGCTGGCTGGCACTGTTTTCTGCCGTTTCTGAATTTTTTTCGGCAAAGTGGGTTTTTTGGTGACACAGAAAATAAATATAGGTATTCGCGAAAAAAGAGAAGCCCAAAACAACACGCTAGCACATAAAATTCACCCGCAGAAAATGCCAAACGATCGCAAACATTCAAAGAGGTTCAACATGCTCTGTGATTTGCCTGTCAGAACTCGTTTCGTTTGCATAGTGAAGTCAGGTGTGGGGAAAAAAGAGCTTTAAAAAAGAGAACAATAACTCTGGTCAACTGCTAGGCTTAAATTAATCAGAGGGTCCGCTTGAGTACGTGAGTGAATTCAATCAAGTATGTTGACTGTGTTTTGCGGGTCCCACCCGTTGTGAGCCTCGACGCGGGACCAGGCACAGCGACCAAGAGATGTGGCGCAAGTTTACAGCCTTACCAGTCAGAATAACTGGGTTTTTTCCTTATGTGGCATCAGTGCACAATTAATTCTGTTACTTGTTATGTATTAGCGTTAAAAATCGGCAAAAATCCAGAAAAATCACAATACATAAATCCACCTGGCATGTCAATATTTACCTTGTGGGACATTATCAGTGGAAGTCTTGACAGATGTTCACCATGGAAATTTCAACTTGCCGCCATTTGCAGCTGAGTGGTGTTACCGAATGTCATTCAGCTTGTAAACAGAGAGCCTTTTCACCTCCACTCTTCATGTGTCCTTCCGCCAGGCTTTGCCCCAATGTTGCCAAATCAACACCAGGAAGTACAGTTTGAAGCCTCATCTGCAATTTAAAATATCAAATTTATCAGAAATGCTGAATAATCCCGCCTAATAAAATCCACAAAGATCTGCTCTCAAATTTCTACACAAAGTAGATCGTGGGCACCGACCCGGAAGTGATTAATTGTGCACTGATGCCTGTCAGGAATGGAACCATTGTTAAAATAAA
>JAVTVY010052957.1:0-27408 GCA_036873755.1 Hanleya hanleyi | reverse complement strand
TGTTTCCAGGAAACTGATGAAATCGTCTCCGTTTAGCTCGCGGGGAGCAGCCGTAATGAGGCCATGAAGTTGGGCCCACTTGTCGATAGTCATGTTGATATTTTCTTGGGCCCACGACTTCATGGCCTCCATCCAGTAGGTCTTTTCTCTTCTGATTTTCTTGGCTTTCATGGCCTTCATCTTTGCTGCTCCCCGCGTGGTAGACATCTTAGCGACCATTCTCACTTTGCTTTCGTGGTGATACATCTTGACTGGTGAAATGATATGTTTGGAGTGACGCTATGCACGCTCCCGCTGGCTTTATACGGAAATACAGTAGTTTCAATCACGGCGTATGGGTTTCATTGGTTCTTTTTAAGGATGGCTGATTGGTTCTTTCAAAGACATTTCATTGGCTCTAATTGGCGCCATCTCATTGGTCCCTAGTCTCAACTCCCCACTCTTCGTGGGTTACGCCAGAATCTCTTCATTTTGCACGAAAATTCGCACTAGCCAATTCCCATGTTAAAATCATTGTGTGTATTAATAGCATCAGAGTGACACCGCATCGCTGATTGGTGGGTGTACCAAAAAATGTTTACACCGACGTCCGTGCGACCACCCTTCCTGGGTTAATTTACAATCCTCAGATTTTTGCAGATTGGTAATAATACTATATCAGAATATAGAGGCGAGTATCTGTTCCTATGTTAAATGATTGCACGTATTGAAATAACATTGAGGTTGGCCCTCAAAAGATTAGGTTGGCCCTGAAACGAGTGTTGACCAGAATCCCCTTGATTTTGGTACATTCTCACACTGGCCAATTTCCATGTTAAATGATTGCGTGGAGAGTACCAAAATGTTTACGCCGACGTCCGCGCGACCACCCTTCCTGGGTTAATTTACAATCCTGAGATTTTTGCAGATTGGTAATAATACTATATCAGAATATAGAGGCGAGTATCTGTTCCTATGTTAAATGATTGCATGTATTGAAATAACATTGGAGGTTTGCCCCTGAGAAGGGCCGCGTGGCGTGCATTCATGATAACACAGTCTCTCTCACTTACGCCAGAATCCCCTTGATTTGGTACATTCTCACACTAGCCAATTTCCATGTTAAATGTTTGCGTGGAGAGTACCAAAATGTTTACGCCGACGTCCGCGCCACCACCCTTCCTGGGTTAATTTACAATCCTGAGATTTTTGCAGATTGGTAATAATACTATAGAATATAGAGGCGAGTATCCGTTCCTATGTTAAATCATTGCATGTATTGAAATAACATTGGGGTTTGCCCCTGAAAAGGGCCGCGTGGCGTGCAAGCATGATCATGAAGCCCTTGATTTTGGTACATTCTCACACTAGCCAATTCCCATGTTCAATGATTGCGTGGAGAGTACCCAAATGTTTACGCCGACGTCCGCGCGCCACCACCACCCTTCCTGGGTTAATTTACAATCCTGAGATTGTGCTATTTTTTTTTGTCATACTGGTTAAATGATTGCATGTATTGAAATAACATGAGGGTTGGCCCTGAAAAGGGTCGCGCGAGTCATACTCTCATTCACACATAGGCATGCACATGTATGCTAGGCCTTGGAAAAAAAGTAATCCCCAAAGTGGATGAAGTACTATGTATAGGGTGCACAGAGGACTAGAGTGTCAGTGTTCCCTGAGAAAGTCAACACACCACAACCTCCAGTATGGCGCCTCGAAAAAACAAAAAAGGGGTAGTCGATCGGAATCCACGTGGCGTACCACTGTCAACAAGGTGTTAACCGATTTATATTACAATCCTAGCAGTCCAGCCGCTTATAGCGCTGAGGCAGCGTTGGCTCGAGCTGCCCATTCGCAAGGCATTAATCGAACTGAAGTACGAGACTGGTTAAAAACCCAAGACACGTATAGTTTACATCGAGCAGCTCGACGACATTTTCGCCGTAACCGAGTGATCGTCGGAGGTGTAGACGCACAATGGCAAGCGGATTTGGTGGATATGAGTCGATTTGCTTCCCACAATGATGGATATCGGTACATGTTGACCTGTATCGATATTTCATCCAAGTACGCCTGGGTACTACCCGTTCGTACCAAAACAGGAGAGAATTTGATACGGGCATTCCAGCAGATTTTCAAGACGGGACGCAAACCCCTGTATTTGAAAACGGATGAAGGCACAGAATTTCTCAACCGACCCTTTCAAGCCTTTCTTAAGAAACAGAAAGTATTTTTCTTCCATACGTATAACGAGACCAAAGCCTCTGTGGTGGAACGATTCAATCGGACCTTCAAAGGGCGAATGTATAAGTATTTTACCGCCAAAAACACTCGACGCTACCTCGATGTACTACCGCAACTGGTCCAAGGGTACAATCGAGCCTATCATCGCAGTATCCAGCGAGCCCCCCTCGATGTGACAAAAGGCAATGAACATCAAGTGCGCCGTACGCTGTACCAGCAGCCATCATCATCATCACGCACGTCACCCCGTTACAAACGTGGAGATGTGGTACGCGTGAGTAAAGTGAAAGGACAATTTGAGAAAAGTTATTTGCCCAACTGGAGTGACGAGCACTTTGTCATTGTTCGCCATAAACCTCGACAGCCACACGTCTATCAACTGGAAGATTTACATGGCGAAACACTGCAAGGCACGTTTTATGAAGCCGAATTACAACCGGTGGTGAAAACACGGAAAGATTACTACACGGTGGAAAAGATTTTGAAAACGGAACGTCGACGGGGAATCCCCTATCATTTCGTCAAATGGCAAGGGTGGCCCAATTCATTTAATTCCTGGGTATCCGGCCGTGACATGAAACGTCTATAAATTCTACCGCACATCACCAGCCTCCATCAGTGTAGATGGGATACCATGGAGCGTGAACGTCTACCCTTAATGTTACAGACTCGAAAAGGACAAGTCGGTACGCTGTTGTGTGCAGTAGTGCTTCTGGGTACCTTATTTGGAGGTGTGTTCTACGATTTGTCCTACCTGATATCCTGTTTTTCAACACTCAGTCGTCCAAGTGCTGCTCCACCGGTGCCTGAACGTCAAGTGCAATTACCCAACAGTACTACCACGATCACCAACCTCACCACGACCACGACGACTCGCCCTCCTACATCGCCGTTTTTTAAGCGTACTCCTCCACCTCACCGCCAGCCTGCCCCTACCACACCGTTTTTTAAGCGTACACCGCCACCTGACCGTCAGCCTGCCGTATCAACCCCTGAGACGACGACGACGACGGAACCTATCATCACCACACTCAGCCCTACCACACCATCGTCTAAGCGTACTACTCGACCTGACCACCGCCATCAGCCTACCGGTGCCGTATCTACTCGCCGATTCGAACGTTCCACTACACCATTACCCACACCTACCAACACGATTCACCTGGGCTCCGGTGAATCACGTTTACCACGGCCACGGTACCCACAACGGTACCCATTGGACTACGATCCCCGGTGGGATCCACGAGAACGCTGGTGGGCTTCTAATCGGCAAGCGCAAATCACCAAATAAGAAAAAATAAAAAAAACTAAAAAAAAAAAAAAAAACTATGGATCCTCGATGGCAGCATCCTTTCACGTGTCTCATCGCTGGACCGACAGCGTCGGGAAAAACACACTTCGTTCAACGCCTCATCGAACACAGGGCAGCCCTGATTTCACCGCCTGTAGCTGGCATCCTGTGGTGTTATGGAGCTTGGCAACCCGCGTACGAGGCACTGGCCCGTGTCCCGGGACTCACCTTAGTGGAAGGCTTACCCCTGAGGATACACCCCAAGACACGTTGGTGGTGGTGGACGATCTCATGACGGAAACGGACAGTCGAATCACCCGTCTCTTTACCAAAGGCAGCCATCATCGTCGGTTGAGCATTATCTACATCGTGCAGAATCTCTTCAGTAAGAACAAAGAACACCGGAACATTAGTTTGAATGCTCAGTATGTGGTGTTATTCAAAAACCCCAGAGACGCCTCGCAAATTACCCATCTGGCCCAACAGATGTACCCTAAAAACACGGCCTTTGTACGAGAAGCCTTTGAAGATGCCACCCAACCCGCTCACGGCTATCTACTCATCGACTTGAAACAAGACACGCCCTCCACCCTTCGATTGCGTACTCACATTTTTCCCGACGAGATACAGACGGTGTACACTCCCAAATAAAAAAAAAATAAAAGAAGAAGACAATCCACTCTAGCCATCACTCATCATGTCGGCACGGATACGCAGACACGCGCCGGCTCTCCGCGTACTCCGCAGCGCGCCACCGGAGGTGGGCCGGGCGCTGGTGCGCGGCGCGGAGCCCGAATTGGTACGGTGTTTGTGTGAAGTGGCCCATAATGTTTTAAAAGGCAATGTTCCCCTCAGTGCTGTACAGAAGGGGAACTTGCAACGGCACAAGGCAGGTCTCAGAACGTTAGTCAAGAAGACGGAGAGTTTAAAAAAAAAGAAACAGGTGTTACAGCGCGGTGGATTTCTCGGTGCACTCCTAGCTCCCTTAGCCGCTACTGTACTGGGTCCATTACTCGGCTCCATCTTGGGAGGAGGACGCTAACATTCCCCATGGAACATACGAAAAAATGATGCTGGTCGACCCGCGATTGTTACAGAGTTTACAATCGCCCTATCCCGTGCCGGCCACCGTGCAACAACTCCAATCTCTGGATGAAGAAATGAATAATATACTGCAACAACGTGGACTCCCCGATCACGAGAAAATTCAACGCTACCATCATACACTGAACCGGTACCAGACGTTTATGGATCAATATAGAGGAGTAGGAAGTAGTACTAGTACTACACCACCACCACCACCACCACCACCACTACCCACACCCACAACCACAACAGCTGCTGCTCCATCACCTCAGCTGGAAGAAGAAGTGTTGAACAGTGTGCCTAAAGCCTACAAGACGCGGGCCCGTTTATTGTTGGACCGGGTGAAACAACATGCCGATATGGGTTGGAATGCGGAAGGAAAGCTACTGATTCGAAACAAAGTGGTACCGGGGTCTCATATCACCGATTTGATCAACGATATGGTGCGTACTCGCAAACATTCCAACCCCCCGGGCTGGGAAGTCTTTGCTCAGGGCTTAAAAGACACGCACATCCCACAAGAATTGGTAGGCAATCCTAACCGTTGGGCCTTTATGGAGCAATCGAACACCCGACACCAACCATCACCACCACCAACACCACCACCACCACCACAACCCTCTTGGGAGCTCATGTCACCACCCAAAACACCAGCACGACGATTTGGACGTTTCAAGTCATTGCCACAACGCCGAGTAGGCACCCCCCGCCAGGTACACTGGGACCCCTACTAATAATATATAAAAAACCGGTGCAGAAGCCAGAACCACATCAGTCGTCAGGCGTCATCATGTTTTACCTGACGTTGCCCAGTAATAGCTCACTCGACGTGTTTCCTGACAACACCTTGACCAAGTATGTCACGCAATTATCTCAACCGTTACATTTATCGGGCCGCTGGGAATGTGGACTGGTGGAGATTCAATACCCTTACTCATGGTACAACGTACAACACGGAGAAATATGGTACGAAGTAGTCTACGAAGAAAAAATCTACAGACTGACTCTCCCCGCAGGCCAATACGATACACCGCAGAAGTTCGTACAGGCTCTGAATGCCTTGATGGAGTACAAGGCTCTACAGGCGTTCACGAATGATGCATCACTCCTGTTATCCGACCGCTTGAAGAGAAACCTGTGCTTCGAGGTCAACGCACACAACGAAAAGAGCTTTATCTGGCTGACCCCTCTCGTGAACGCGAAACTCAGTTCTAGACTACAGGAAATGTTACGGCTGTCTCACCACGTCATATACAGGGGTCCCACCAATGAGCACGGTTCCCATTTGATGGATATGAAAGAAGGCATGTACGCACTGTACGTCTACTCGGATGCCGTGGACAGCCATATTGTGGGTGATATGAACACACCTCTGTTACGAGTGGTGCCCATTAGCAAGACGTATGGCGAACAAGCCACCCACAGTTTCAACCCTATCATGTTCCTGCCCGTACGCCATACCGATATCGACACGATCACGGTGGATATAAGAGATGACACGGGACGGCCGATCCCATTCGAGCGAGGAAAAGTGGTGCTGACACTTGCTTTCCGACAAACCCGTTCTCCTCACTTCGTATAATAATGTACGTACTGTAGCGGATTTCCACTAGGGGTAACTCTTACCCTTAATTTCCTAAGTTCACTTTTTCGCTGCCACCATATATTACTTCAAGGTAAGTTATTTTAGTTTTTAATCTTCTTGTTTGTTTTAATTTACCCTAATTGTCCGACTTGGTTGATTCTCTTATTTTGTTAGACTAACTCTGTTTATTTCTTCTGTCAAGCTTGTCTGTTGACTTCTTCTGTTAATTTAGCCTGTCAACTTCGCTGTTCACCAGGTCTCTAACTTTGTTAACTTTGCCCATTAACTTCATCGGTTTACTTCGTCTGTTAACTACAACTGTTAACTTCTTCTGTTAACTTCGTCTGTTAACTTCTTCTGTTAATTTCATCTGTTCTTGGTAACGTTCGAGCTTACTCAATGGAGACGCCGCTACTAGGTAGGTTCGTATTTATTTATCTTAATATATTTCAGCTGTAGTTTGTCAAGTCCGTCTGACTGGTCGTGGTCACATGTTATTTCAAATTCTCAACTTATCTTCAAAAATCATCAATTGTCCAAACAAATTGTTCAAATTCAACATTAACAAGTCTCCAAATTTATTTACAGAATGTACAACATCTTTCTTTATGCCAGTTATTATCCTGAAGTACCGTATCTCAATTTTCAGCTTCTGTTATAAAAGTTCCTAGGGTACTATTTTTACGGGTACTTTTATGTTGGTATTTGTAAATGTGAAAGTTCCTGGGGTAATTTCATATGGGGTAATATTTCCCACCAAGATAGGCAACACTGAAATGTTCCTAGAAATATATTTTCCTAGAAGGTAATTCCTTGAAGGTAATTTCTTGAGGGTAATTTCTTGAAGGTAAATCCTTGAGGGTAAATTCCTGAAGGTAAATCCTTGAGGGTAACTACAAGGTAATTCTTTAATAAATTTGTACTTGCTGGATCTTAATCTTGTGTTCTTTATTTACCATGAATATTAAATAATCAGCACTCCAACTGTTTGTATGTATTTAGTATTGCTAGGAGATGTTCGCCCTTCGCCTCTCCGAGACCGAATGTTCATTTCTCATTTCTCGATCCTATTTATAGGTTTTGGTTGCTAACCAATTACGTAACGTTACTATGCCTTGAATGAAACGAGTAATTTGATTGGCTGTGGTGAAGGCCGAGTCAAAAATATGACGTCACTAGCAGCAGATTGCAGGACTTTCAACAGGGCGGCGGGAATTTAAACGCTCTTTTCTAAAAGGCATATGTCAGTTTCTATCATCAAAATAGGTATCAATTCGATCAGATAATCTGTGAATCGTATATCACTTTGAAGCATATTTCCTGAGCTTCACGTTGTTATCTCTAATTTAAATTGGAAACGCTCTTTAGCCAAAGAAGGACAGATTATCCAGCCTGAACGTGTGAGCAAATGTGCGCAGAGTGTATGTGGCGAGAACATTGACTTTTGCTACAGTTACGGCAAGAATGATTGCCAAACTACAGAAAGCTAATCATTATCGGACTAAATTGTTTCCAGCAAGGTAAGTCTAAACACTCATAGTTGTAAGATATATTATTTTTGAGTACTGAACAGAGTCCTAAAGTTGATAGATGTAAGATTCTCTCTAGTTCAAAATCCAGGTGCTCGCTAAAACCAAGATGGCGGCTCACTGGCGATCGTAAAATCTAGCAGGGCCAATATAATTTTAAAAATCAATATATCGACAACTACTATACTCTGAAACTTTATACTTCAGGACAATATAATATAATATGTGTACTTTCATGTCCTGACGGGATTTTACACAATAAAAAGTATTTCAAGTATAAACTTACAATTGAACACAGGAGGGGTCCGCCAAAAAACCTTCCACTTCAATAGAATTATACCGACAGAAGCAGACGATAAAAACGTAAACAAATAGGATTGTAAAATGCGGGAATACAAGAGGGTCCAGAGGATGGCATTTGTTTACACTGTCAGATCTGTATTCCTCACGTAAAAAGTCATTTATATAAAGTCAGTTCTGATTTGTCATCATTGAATAAACAGCTATCTATTTTTGTCACACTATCATACTTGTGACCTGCGCAGTCCTTGAGTGCAGGGCGCAATCCAGACCAGAAGCGATTTCTTAATAGACTATCATACTAAGAAGAGTCAACGAGGTGCTGAACCAACGCTTTACTCAGGATACCTTCCAGTTGACATCCTCAAGCCGTGGTGGTTTCGCTTGCTCCCTGTTTGGAACCATAGAACTGTTCCAGGAGATTGTTGCCCAGTTCCACCTCTCCGAAAACACTCTTCAATTTAGCAATCAGTGCAGTGATGGGGGTCTCCAGTACCATACGCATCATGACGTGAGCTGTCGCCCCCCTCAATGATGATCTGATAGCGTGGTTGACAACATCTGGAGATAATCCAGGTTCTTGGCACAACCGCTCTGCTTGGTAATACCAAATTTCAAAGTCTTCCGCCTTCATCGTTGGATCGCCAGAATAAAAGGGTAACTTTGGTGGTTGTTTCAAATTTATTGATGTTCGGCTCCGAGGTACTTGTTCAGCGCCTGGAACGTCACCAGCGTTCTCAGGTGCTAAAGAAGTTTTAAACTCCTCTGCGGTGGCTGCTTCCGATCTAAGTCCCATCTTCCTGTATAATACTATGAACCGATCGTACTCTTCCTGTGACATCCCCTCCGCCATGGTTTACCAGATGTGTTTATGTCGACAGGGGTTTGGAAGAAAAAAATAAATGTGGCGATCACTAATCGCGAACACAAAATGCAAACAGCCAGGCTAGTTATCTGAAGTTCTATGTCCCGACGACATGAACGGTATTAAACTAAAGGGATAACTGTAAACAACAGACTGTATAGCAATCTCAAACAAATCACTATGATTAAGACCTGGTTCTGAAAATAAAAATGTGATCCAAATTTCGAACTGCGCAGCCTTGAGGGATTCTGAAACAAATCGTAAAAAAAGAATGGACAACATCTGAAGAACTGGAAACAAAAGCATATACAGTGTATTGCACAGGCCAGAAACAAAGAATACTTACCAGGGTGACGAAAAAAGGGGGGGGGGGGAGGGGCATGTAGAAGGCGTGAAAAAAATGAACGTAGAAGTATAGAAACTAAATGGAGAAACCATGTATTGTGCATGTACTGTGTGTTGGACAGGCCAGGAACAACGAATACTTACCCGGACAAATACTTACCAGGATAAGTGTGGGGGGAGGGGGGTGAAAACAAAAATGTAGGAAGGGGGAAGTACGGAAATCTGCAGGAATCTATACCTATATAAATGTCCTAACCTTAAGTCACAAGGATGTTCACTTACCAAGTCACAAGGGTGTGGGTTGGGTAGGCATGGTAGGGGGTGAAAACCAGTATACTATATGGATACAAGCGGTCATGGATACAAGTGGTCATGTGCACAAGTGGTCAATGAGAATTAGTAATTTTCGCAACACAAATATCACTGGTGCACAGGAGTAGAAAGGCAGGAAATCAACTGGGAAGATGCATATCCTCCCATCCTCCCATGTACCCCAGCAAAGAAATACCCAAATATATGTACGTCCACCAAAATACAAACAAAAGTAAAAAACTGAAACTAGAAAAACATGAAACTAAAAAAAAAAAACTAGAAAAAAAAATTTGAACTTGACCAAGTATAAGTGTCAACAATCGATAAATAGTACAAAAATGAAATATGGACTGCACCTGTGGATCAGTAACTACGGTATAACAGATAGGTATTCAAAATGTAGTATAGTTATAGTTGCTAACTGTGAATTACTTTATTACACACACACATGTTGTTGTATTTGTACAACACTGAAATTAGTCAATCATTCTGTGCACTGACAAACAATGTGAACTGTTCACTTTTCACTGTCATAAGCAGATTGATCTGTTGGATTGAACTGACACACTTTTCACTCTGTTATAGAATATTTTATCTGTACTACACTTAGTTATTTGTAAATCATGTTATGTCCTAATAGATTTGCACTCTAATTTTGGTTACAGGCTAACCATTTATCCCATGATCTGACAGACAAGCTGTTTACCATATTTCAATCAAGAATGGTGACATTCCTGTACTATATTGGCATAGTCATTCCATGCCATATATTCACTATACTCTAGGTAACTATAGTAATCATTCAGTCCATCTTAAACTAATCAAGAAGAGTAATATTCCTGCTATCAAAGAACATAAATGATATTTATTTAGCTTGCTATGAAATAACTGCTAATGGAAAGTGAGCTACTCGACATCCACTCCATTATAAAGTGAGTAAGTTATTGTACAAAACTGACAAAACATTCAGTCATCATATGCAGTGACAGTCATTGTAAGCTACAGATTACTGTACTACAGGTACTAGTGCCGATCCGTTAACCTTTAGGCAACCTCTGCCAGAGAAGTGAATAGTTTTCAATATTTTTTCCAGTCTCTGTTGCGAGGAATAATTGAAGGCCAGTGGTAGGTGATTGGAGTATGGTATGTGTTTGGTTCCGCTGTGAGTTTGATTTTAACTCAAGGCCTAATAAGGAGTTGCTAAGAGGGACTATTTGGGTGCCTGTGCACTGCATTCTGAAAGCAGAGAAAAAAGCCAAACTTATGACGTCATTTGTAGGAGCGCGCATAACTCAAAATTTCAATGGGCGACCCCCGTCAAGAAGTCTGCCCGGTTGTAGTACTTGAATTAAAGTACTTCTGGCCGAAATATGGAAGCCGAGACTTAATTAATCAATCGAGGAGATGCAATTACGTTAACAGTTTTTAACATTGCCGCCAATGTAAATTTTAATAGTGGTCTGGACCCTACATACACAGACTCTATTTTATTTGTACAACACTGAAGTCAATTGTCAATCAATCTACATAAAGTTATGTCCCTTAGACCACAGTTGTTCAGCTTGGTATTAACTTATTGCAAATGAAATGTAAACTATTTACTATACAGTATACTATAGATAAGCAGTTGATTTATTCATACAGCACTAATATCATTATTCATTTATTATATGTATTTACTGCCAATGTTAGCTATAAATTACTTTATTACATACAAACATTTTTTGTATCTGTACAACATTGAAGTTAGCTGTCATTCTGCACAGTGACAAACAATGTGAGCTGTTCACTTTTCACTATACTAGATAAGCAGAATGATCTATGGATTGGACTGACACATTTTGTAGTTTTCATATGCATTAACAGACAATGTAATCTGTTCACTATGCACTCTATTATATTATATTTTATATGAAATATTAATGTTAGCTGAGAATTACTCTATTACATAAATACATGTTGTATTCGTACAACACTGAAATTAGTCAATAATTCTGTACATTGACAAACAATGTGAACTGTTCACTTTTCACTATCATAAAAAGAATGATCTGTTGGATTGCACTGACACATTTTTCACTCTACTATAGAATATTTTATCTGTACTATACTGAGTTACTTGTAAATCATGTTATGTCCTAATAGATTTGCACTCTAATTTTGGTTAACAGGCTAACCATTTATCCCATGATCTGACAGACAAGCTGTTTACCATATTCCAATCAAGAATGGTGACATTCCTGTACTATATTGGCATAGTCATTCCATGCCCTAGCAGATATTCACTATAATCTAGGTAACTATAATAATCATTCAGTCCATCTTAAACTTCTCAAGAAGAGTAATATTCCTGCTATCTGATATAACATAGATCATTTTTAGTTAACTTGCTATGAAATAACTCCTAGTGGAAAGTGAGCTACTCAATATCCACGCCACTATAAATCAGCAGAGTAATTTATTGTACAACAATGACAAAACTTTCATTCACATACATTGACAGTCAGTGTAAGCTACAGATTACTGTGCCACATACACACTCTGTTTTATTTGTACAACACTAAAGTCAATTGTCAATCAATCTACATAGAGTTATGTCCCTTAGACCACAGTTGTTCAGCTTGGTATTAACTAATTGCTAATGTAATGTGAGATATTTACTATACAATATACCATAGATAAGCAGTTGATTTATCCGTACAGCATTAGCGTTGGATTGATATACAATAAGAACTTTGGCTCCAATTACTATAGTAAAGCACACTTTATTGTGGTATTGGTCTGCCACACAGTATTGCTCTGATGTAAAAATGTTAGTTAATTTTGCCAATTGTTTTTGCTTTTGTACAATTTCTAAGTGTTATTGTTATCTTCACTGTTTATATACTTTTTGTTTTCATGGACTCGTCAGCAACATACACGACCGTGCAAAAATATCCTTAACATCTCATGTGAAATCTTCAACATCTTTGTGTGAATCTAATGAATTTGATGATGGATAATCATATTACAGCTGATGGCGTTACATTCCCGAACCTAATGTCATTTCTGCCATTCTATACAGAGGACAATATTCCAGAGCAGAAAGAATTTCTAAATACACAACTTAAAGGATTTGACCTAAATGAACTGGAGAACATATTCTTCAACCCCATTGAACTAAATGACACCGTCCATAATAACGCATATACTGATGATAATGATCACGAAATTTCCCACTGCAATATTAATGTCCACCAATCAAACTACTTTACAGAGAAATCTTTTGTTGAGAATCCAAATCTAGTTGCTCACCGAGATGATTCACTCTCTTTCCTACATTTGAACCCCAGAAGTCTACCAAAACACCTTGCCGAAATCACAGGCTTTTTACATAATCTTACATATCAGTTTTCTATGTTGGGTTTCTCGGAAAGTTGGCTTAACTCTACGACCGAAACGCCTGTTCATATACCTGGTTACGCGTTATTTTCATCCCCAAGAAGTAGAAGGGAAGGCGGTGGACTAGTCCTGTTCGTCAAAGATAGTATAAATTCTTGTAAAATTAGAGAAGACTTAATTTACCTAGATGAAGAGGGCGAGTTCGAATCACTCTTCGTTGAAATTGAACACTCGTCTATGAAATACCTTATTGGTATATTTTACCGTCCGCCGGGAAAAAATCTCAATCACTTTAACACTTGTCTTCTCCCTATACTCCAAATTATCCAGCAGGAGAAAAGAAGATGCATCCTAATGGGTGATTTCAATATTGATTTATTTAAGACTGAGCACCATAGTCCCTCGAAGACATTTCTTGAAACGATCATTTCATTACTTCTTCCCACAAATAACCAAGCCAACTAGGGTCCAATCTCGTTCAGCTACTCTTATAGATAACGTATTTTTAAATTTTCACGAAGATAATCTTCTCTCTGATTTGCATATTACCAGCTGGAGTTGCGAGTTGAAACGGGAGTTGTCTCATTTTCCGAATCAAGCACAGGTTTACAGAATTCTGAAGGCACAGAATATCCTCAAACTTCCAATTCAGTGATATATGTTGGCATTTGTGGGAAGTTGATGCTGGGTCGACATCGGGCCTTACAGACTAGTCTTCTGCGTTAAATGCGGTCATTTTCATCTGACGACGATACAGCTCACCAATCCCCAGTGTACGAGTTGTCACAGCGAAACAGCTCACCAATTAAATATACGAGTTGTCAGAGCATTTCCATCATAGTTCTCTAGATTTGTATCTAATACCGCTTATGCCGGTGCTAGGGGCCGTGTGGTTATATCATCCAAGTTGCCACATGAACAGGTACAATAAAAGCGTACCTGAGATACAACACATATCACGAATCGTTAGATTCTTGGTAGGTGCTTTAGAACAGGTTAACCGGAAGACTATACTGTGAAGTCATGTGACTCTGTCAGTATGTCGGCATCTCTTCCCACTTCCCTTATATGTGTTGTAATATAATTGTTATTTCTTTTATCCGGAATTGGTATGTTGGAAACCATTATCATCTCCTGAATTGAAAAAAAGTTTTAAAATATCACAACCTAATATTCCACGACACCTAATATGCCTGAATTTCAGACTGCGGGAAGACGATTAGTTCAAAATATTGACTAAGAGATATTGCAGTTTACGGTGCGTGGTGCTCCGTGGTGCTACATAAACGGATTGAAATATGATGACGCAATGCGATGTACATCTATGATAACTACATGTCAGACTGAGATCATAATACAGTTAAATTACCCCGTCACCTACCTCATGTAACATGCCATCAGTTTAATTGCCCCCCCCCCCCCCACAAGATCCCTGAACTGGAACAGCCGGAAGAGCAAGCTTTAATTTGGGGGGTCACATATACGACTACACTCATTGCAGCTCATGTACTGTGTTGACAGTTAAATTAGTGTAGTGTTACATTCGCAATGTTAGATTTCAGGCTAATTGCTCGCCTTCTTGTGGATGAAAGGATGCATAAATTGCATCACTTGATTGAAAGATAAATCGTCATTAGAGTTTAGATCTAATCTTTTCTTACATATCTGTACTCTCAAAGTTGGAACACGTTTACACATGAACACCTCGTTGCAAACACATGAAAACCTCGTTGCAAACACATGAACACCTCGTTGCAAACAGGTTATTCAAGAAACAGAATAACTCGTGTGAGACATAGGACCAGTCTGTAAGTTAGTTACCGCCTTCGAGATCGGCGTCCAAGCCGAGCGAACACTCATCCCATGCGTTGAGCACCTCGACCGCTTTGCGGCCTCGGTGCACAACTCGCCCAGGCTCGAGTGTTCATTCGACTTGAACACCACCTTCTCAGGCGATAACTATTACATATCAGATTGGCTGCTGGATGAGAAACTTAATTACGAAGAAAATAATGTTTGTTACAAGCGTCTAGTCCGTCATTCATAATCCAGCCGTCGTCCATTAGAGAATATCCGCGTCCATAATCCAAAGACCTATTCCATTTTCCATATAACAGTATTAGCACCAAATTCAAAAAGACAATCATAGTATACATAAACATAGGCTTGTTTCCTGCAAGAGAGAAGCGGTCAACAGTTTTCAATGATGCCGGCAAGACATCATGATGTTCCAAAAATATCAAATCCGTATCGCTGATCAGTATTCTTAATCCATAATATTTGTTATAGAGTCGTCATCTAAAAAATGATGTATCTCAGTCACGCTTTGATTGTGACTGTTCATATGAGTACCATGAGGATCTTGAAGCACATGGGTTCATACGGCCCCTAGGCCCGGGTTAAGCGGAATTAGACACAAGTTACGAAACGTAGCGCCATAGATCTTGCACGCTACGTCCGTATTTTTTTATCAGCATGCGATATGTATCGCCAAATTTGAGAAACTTTGAGTGGAGGCGTTTGGTGGAATAGCCCTGTTTTATAAGTTTCTGTAACAATCTTTTGTGACGTTGACACTATATACATTGTAGTTGACGAGAGATGCTCAATTGACACAAGGTCTGACAGGCGGTAGATAGCCGTCGTGTACGTATTTACCCCTGCATTCACAAAAGAAAGATCTCATTATAATGCACTATAATAAATCGATAGCATTGAAAGATAGAAGCGGTCGACGCGGGTTTCAATGATGCTGGGAAGCGAACATATTATCTCCCTATACTTGCCGATGGTGGTTCTCTCCGGATAATCCGCCTTCCTTCACCATTCAGATCGGTTGTCAATATATGAGCGAAGTATTCTGGAATGTGATATTAAACCAAACTCCCAGCCTCCCGACTATACTGAATCAATATCCGATGTTTGAATTAGTTAATCACCTCTAATGGGAACTGAAGGAGATCAACTCGAGAATATGGACTCCCCTAGTGATAACTCTGTGGATCCCGGAGATTTTTGCTTTGATGTTTGGTCCCGTGATGTCGGTCTGTCTCGTAAATCAACGGCTGTCTTCCGGCAACAGGATCTTGTCTCTCGGCAGACCTTCATTTTGCTAAGCAGATGTCTCTTGCATCTAATGTGGTTGAACCAGAACTTCCACAGCTTCTCATCCCGAATTATGCCCCTTTGAACGATATCAAAGTATTGCCCTGTGAGGTAGAAATTTTTTTAAATGCTATTAGTGTTAAGAAGGCAAGTGGACCAGATGGTATAAGTAACTATCTACTTAAATATGCTGGATCTGCATTGTGCCATCCATTAGCAGAACTTTTTAATTCCTCTCTCAGTTCTGGCACTTTCCCGGAACAATGGAAAGACGCAAATGTTTGTCCTGTTCATAAAAAAGATAGTAAACAGTCAGTTGAAAACCACAGACCTATTTCGTTGAACTGTTGCGTGTCAAAGATATTTGAAAAGATAGTATTCATGAAATTATACGAATACTGCGTTAGTAACAACATCTTGACATCAAAAAACTCTGGATTCAAGCCAGGTGACGGCACCATAAATCAGTTAATCAAAATAGTTCATGAAGCATATCGTTGTCTGGATGCCGGAAGTGATATGTGTATGGTCTTCCTTGATGTTAGCAAGGCATTCGATAAGGTCTGGCATAAAGGTCTGATACATAAACTTAAGTCAATTGGAATTGGAGGAAAATTACTGTCCTGGTTTGAAAGTTATTTAGCTAATAGAAGAATACGGGTGACCATCGAAGGTAAATCTTCCAAGTATTACGTTATAAACGCTGGCGTCCCTCAGGGATCAGTACTTGGACCTCTCCTATATCTGATATATGTAAATGATATCGTAGACGACCTCGAATGCGAAGTACACTTATTTGCCGATGACACCTCTCTATCGACTCCAATAGATAACGAGTTGGACACCGAAAATAGAATACTGCGGGATCTAAAAAGACTTTCGATATGGGCTAAACAATGGTTAATAACGTTCAATGGCCCGAAGTCCATTTACCTTATTATCAGTAATAAAATCAAATCAGTGTATGGCTTTAATATAACCCTTGACGACATACCCCTTCGTCGCTTTGATACGCATAAACACCTTGGTATCGTATTTAATAGTAAGCTCTCGTGGTCTGACCACATTGACTATATTAAAGAAAAGGCTATGAAAACTTTATCAGTACTCAAAAGGACAAAACATATCTTGCCTAGAGTATCATTAATTAATATATATAAAACTCTAGTTAGACCAATACTTGATTATGGTGATGTTATATATGACAATTGTACGAAACAAGATAGTGATTCATTAGAGAAAATACAACGACAGGCTGCTCTTCTTTGTACTGGTGGATTCAGACTCACTAGCAGTGAAGCTCTACTTAGGGAATTAGGATGGCAGTCACTCAAAAACCGGCGGCGCTGGAGAAGATTGCACTTGTTGTTTAAAATTAAAAACTGTCTTGTGCCAGAATATCTTTCTTCAATGTGTCCTCCTATTGTATCTCGTCTTACAGGCCATACCCTAAGAAACAAGGATCATATGAATACTATTTCCCCCAGTCAATTAGAGATTGGAACAATCTTCCGACCAACATTCGAAATTCACTTTCCCTGAATACGTTCAAAAATCAACTTCATACAGCTGAAGGAATCGAAAGTAATCCTCTATTTTCGTATTCATATGGTCCTTCGGTTACTAACCACTGTAGAATACGTATGGGATTAAGCCACCTCCACCACCAGTTGTATAAGTACAATATTATATTGTATAAAAACTGTCACATCTGTGATTTTAGTCATGAGACTGCCAAACATTACTTTCTATATTGTCCGATTTTTGCTGCCCCGCGTAAAGTCCTGCTCACACAAGTTGTAAATATCATTAGTCCTGGTATACACTACTCCATGTATTTAGATTTCCTATCTGATCATTTGCTAGATATCCTATTACGTGGCGACAAATCGTTTTCCTGGGAAGAAAATACAAAAGTATTTGAAGCTGTTTTTGAATACATTAATGCTACTGGGCGTTTTAAACGGGCATTGGATGGTTAGGTTTCAAATAATTTTTGCAGAATGATAATAATTGTGTTATTGTTGCCATATTATAGTCCATTGCCTTTTCTATTTTTATTTTGTTCTATGCAAGCGGACGAAAACACTTATATATATATATATATGTATGTGTATATAGATATGCATATGTATGTATGTATTTGTGTATATATATATGTGTGTATGGGTATATGTGTATGTGTATGTATATGTATATTCTAAATAAGTCTTCTAGTTAATCATGGCCAGTTATTAATATCATGTATATATTTACTGTGGAGGAAACCACCTTTGTAGCCCTCGGGCTGTGTGGAATCCTCTAGAAACAAATAAAGCATTATATTAGTGATGACTACTGTTGAGGACTTAAAATCGCTCGAACTGCCAATGGGGCAGATAAAATTAGCACAAGTCGGCATAATACGAATGCAGAATGAATTCCCTCAGATGATTCCCACCAACATGCCACGCGTCACAGAAGGACGGGATCCTCCCCAGGAACTTGAGACTGGATAATCGCAGCCCCCCGCCGACGACCTGGCAATCATTTCGGAGGGATTACAATCAGCTTCACACGGACCATCGCCACTGGAGGGAGCCTCAAATCTCACATTACCGGATTTACGGCCCCAGACTACAGCTCTTCAATCATCTGATAAAAGCGTTTGCATAATATTCTCTCTTTGGAAAACGACAGGGTCAGTTCAGAACAACGCCCCACCAGTATTGGACTCCCGAACTTTTCATACTTTGACCCACGAGCTACATTAACAGTGAAAGCTCACTCACGCAAAGTAGTACACATCACGCAATTCGTCAGTGAGAAAACCAAGAAGCGCAGACAATCGCGTAGGAAAGATTTGGTATTGTCAGTCTCCAGCGAAGAACAAGAGCGCTTGGTGGTTAAGCGCGAGGATGACCATCCTTACTCAGGTCTTACAATCGACGAGTGGGGCGCCGCCAATTGCCGGTTAATGAGCCAATTACTACAAACCGGGGACCTGGCTCGAAATGATATCGAGTTCTACTTGGCACATACGGCCAACATCTTCGATTATGCTGATCGCTACGACTGGGGGAGTGTCTTGGATGTTGACTATGTGTACAGAGAGCTACAAGCGGAACATAGCTTCCCTTGGGGGTCATATCCTCCTAACATGGAGCTCAAGATGACACCGAGACAACGTCCCCCGTTAAACCGCCAGTCAAACCAAAGTGGCAACGCCGTTACACCAGACTGCAAAATTTTCAAAGCCAAAGGATCCTGTCCCTTTGGAAACCAGTGTAAATATCGCCATTTTCGGCCACAATTTCAAAGACGAGGGCCCCAAGTATCGAACCACGGCCCTAATGACATACCCGCCAATGTTTGCCAACAGAACTACCGCTCTGCCACTAATCAGGCCATGGCACCAAAGGTTGAAAAACAAATTTTAACTGAACTGGAACACGGGCACTACAAAGTTGTCACCGAAAAGCCAAAAATTGTTTCTGCCTTGGGGTGTATACCTAAGAAAAATAGTGAAAAAATACGGCTCATTCACGACTGTAGTAGACCACCCGGTAATGCAGTCAATGATTTCGCTGAACTCTCGCCTTTCAAGTATCAAACATTATAGGACGCTATAGACATTGTCAAGCCCGGCTGATACATGGCGAAATTAGATTTATCTAACGCGTATAGATCTGTGAGGATACACCCAAGCAATTATCCAGCCACCGGGTTATCTTGGCGTTTTAGTGGGGACACTGAAGACGTTCTGATGATCGACACCCGTTTGCCATTTGGAGCCAGGCGATCACCTAAAATTTGTAATGATCTTACTCAAGCTGTTCGACATATCATGGCATCCAGAGGACATTCTGGCATCATCGCATACTTGGATGATTTCTTAATTGTGAAGGACACATACACTGACTGTTTGAACACCTTGAATGAGCTCATTTCTGTGTTACGGCAACTGGGATTTTCCATAAATTACTCCAAAGTGGACGGCCCGGTTCAACGTTTGACATTTCTGAGTATAATATTGGATTCTACCCGAATGACCATGGAACTGCCACAGCCTAAGATAGCTGACCTACATTCCAACCTGCGGACCACAATGTCAAAAGCCAAGGTAACCAAACGACAGTTACAATGTCTAGCGGGCAAACTTAACTGGGCTTCGCAATGTGTCTACGGAGGGCGTTTCTATCTTCGGCGCATCTTGGATAAAATACCAACATTATCCTACCCCTGGCATCGTACAAGAGTGACCAAAGATATGCGAGCTGACATGGTGTGGTGGATGAATTTTCTCTCTGTGTTTAATGGTACTATGCCGATGATCAGTGATCGCCCTGCTGTGCCAGTCAGCATTGACGCATGTCCCCAGGCAGCGGGAGCCAACTTCAATGGTGACTGGATATACACAAATTTCCAGTCGTGGCCTGAGGCAATTCCTCTTCATATAAACTACAAGGAAGTTTTAGCCCTTGAATCCGCGGTAGTGTTCATCCATTCTAACAACCAGGCCGCCGTCGCCATTATCGATGAAGGTATTCGTAAAAACAAAGTCGTCATGCAATCTCTTCGCCGTGTGTTCTGGCTATCGGCCTTGTATAATTTTCGGATTTACTGTGTTTACTATCCGGGAATTCAGAACGGAGTCGCCGACAGCGTGTCGCGCCTCCATGAACCAGGAGGGGGGTCGCGTCTACACAATCAATTATCCACGGTTAGGTGGGAACATTTTCCTGTGATCTACTGACAGTGCTCATAATGCTAATTACTGATTGCATGTACATTAGTGTCAACACGTTGGAACGTGTTCCACGCCACATGTGTAGGATTATAAAGCGCCATACTGTGAACTTATCGGTGGCAGTCGTAACTGTGTATTGATAACGTACTTTATTACGATCGAGCCTGATAGTGATTTGTGTATTGCAAGCTTCTATCGGAATTTTTATGTTTATTCATAGCTGACATGTCTGTTTACACGTGGGCTTATTGTGTGTCATTATTTGGTTATCTATCTAATATTTGGTCTTAGGAGCATTATATTGGCTATGCTTCTAATTCCTTTAAGTGGCAGCTGTGTTCATAATAGATATTCCATTTTAATTTGTTTCCTTGAATGTAAAGATATTGATTTGTGTATTCATTCTCTTGTTTCTTTTCTATCCCGTGTATTTCAGAATTCGCCCGCCTTGTAGAGAGTACGTTGGACTCAGACATTACAAAAATTGAACTAATGACGTTCGCCGACAGCACCAAACGAACATATCAAGTGCACCGTGATGCTTATCTCTTATTCTGTCAACACATGTGGTACTGCCCCGTACCGGCTTCCACTGTAACTCTCTGTAGATATGCTGTTTTTTTGGCCAGAAGTTTGAAATATACCTCTGTTCGACAATATTTGAATATCGTGCACCTTTTACACTTGGAATGGGACTTAGCAAACCCATTAGCTAGCAATTTCTCACTAGATTGTGTTCTTAAAGGCATCCGTAGAGGCCTTGGTGATACCCCTTCCCACAAATTGCCCATCACGCCTAATATCCTGCTCCAATTGGTAGGCCATCTTGATCTCAGTTTACCTTTGGACTGCAGTGTGTGGGCGGCCTGTTTGCTCATGTTTTTTTGCTCTACTGCGCCGCTTCAATGTTCTCGCTTCAGGGAGGTCTAGATTCTGTGGGAGCAAGCATCTCCGTCGACAGGACTTATCTTTCACACACGATGGCCTGTACTTAACTATTCGCTGGTCAAAAACGATCCAATTTAGGGACCGCTTACTTACTTTCACTCTGCCTAGTATTCCTGGCCAGGTTCTCTGTCCCGTGCAAGCGGCCTATCGCGCCCTAGAATTCACTAAAGGCACCTCCCCCTCAGGCCCCGCGTTAGTATTTACTCAGCATTCTCGCTTAATCCCGCTCACTCCATCCATCTTTCTTGGCCGCCTTCGCCAACGCTTGGCTAAGACAGGTCTGAATCCTACACTCTATGCAGGACATAGTTTCCGCCGCGGAGGTGCTTCCTGGTGTTACCAAGCAGGGCTAACTATCGAGACCATTCGCCAGTTAGGGGACTGGAAATCGTACGCTTGTCTATCATATATCACCTTGTCTCAGGATACTATTTCTGATGCCATTCGCCGTATGCAGTCTATCCTACCATCCTTACCTTCATAGTGTAGGTTATACAATATACATTCTACCTCTAACTGGGTAATTGGACCAAGACATGAATATAGATATACTATATATATATCTATGACCTGTTTCGAGTGGTTTTATTATTTACATTTTATTATGTTAGCGCTTATCTTTTTCATGACGTAATTATAATTACTCTCATGTCGTGGCGTATATCAATTGTGTATTATCATTCATTATACCTAGGCTGTCGCGCATCGCTATATCTCATTGTATCGCGCGCTAATTGTCATAACTGTGCGAGGCTGTAGTTAGTGTAGTTTAGTTAAGTAATGAAGCTTTCAGTCACCCCAGTATGTTTATCTTGTGTTATACTTCCTTAAGAAATGGGATGTAAGAAAGGATGGGAGGTGGATGATATCATTTCCCGAAAAAAACATTTAATGGTATGCCCTGGGTTATTATTCGACTATTACAATACTCCAGTTCGACCCTTTGCCCTAAGGTGATCTCAGAGAACATGGGTTGATATACAATCACATATATGATAAAGCCATAAAAATATAAACACCCGGTCAATTGAAGTATCCATTGAATTAGGATATTTCGTATTGTTTCAAATGGAACTTGATCTTCAACGGTGACTACAAATTCTAGCAGCGTCCCTTGGAGGTTTATTTGTCACTCATTGATCTATATTCAGATCACCGTTGACCACACATGGTAAATTGGTTATAGTCGCAGATGGCCATGGTATAGATTCTCGTTTTCTCCGTTGACAATATTTCTATGGAATGTCCTACTTGGGTATGCTGTTCAGAGTCTTGACGAATTGTGTTTCAGGCGAAATCTGACTGTTATGCGCATTGTTTTTAGCACACTGGTACTGTAAACGTTTGGCAAATTATTTACAAGCTGCGCACATCCGTCGTGTCTCCATCTCCATGAGGCGCTGCACGTTTGCTGAAGAAGAAGAGGAACAAGAAGAGTTCACTATATTCTGGAAAACAAGATCTGAGTACAACGGTTTGATTGTTGGAACTGGGCGCCAACTTATATCAGACTTTCAGGAGGTTTTACATAACGGAAATATAATATGGTAGTGTATGAGACGAATGGGTAATTCTATAACACTTAGACCTATTACATACTGATAACAGTGCAATTATTAGACGATTTAGCACGGTTAAGAACTTTGTGACGTATGAAATCTACACCCGTGATCTTGACACGCACAGGTGTTCGCTCGGGAGAATCCATTTCACAGGGCGGGTGATAAATGGCAGGACAAATTCTCGTCTGCCTATACAATCCAATAAACAAATAGAATGGATACACTGCAAATAGGAACTTTAGTTTGAAGGCAGAAAATGTATAATCGCAGATATTTACAAACCAATTGGGACATACGAGTGTTACACAATAAGAAACAGACCGACAGGAGAAACATCACGTGCTTTCAGATACGAATTATCTAGAGAAGCGGAGATCGAAGAGTTCATGAGAGACTCGGATGATGAATCTCTCCTGCTGTTTTAAATGCAGACACAACACGAGAGTGTTCAGCTGAACAAAGGTAGATTTTCCTCCGCTGACGATGAGAAATTAAGAGATCTGGCTAACAAACGAAATAAATCAGAGACCAACAGGCAAACGAAATCGGGAATACGGATATTTAAAGGTATAAAATTCGTTTTATATTATTAATGAAGACGTAAATTTCTGTCTGAAGTTTGACTGTTGGTTGCATCGTGAAATTGATTAAGAATGACACACAGATGTGTGCATGTATGTTTTTCGCACAGTCTCAGGTGGCAGAAAGACTGAGCCCCCTTCTGAGAGACCACATAAATTCGTTCATTGATATTGGCACGCTGTCAGCTGAGGCGGACGGCACATTTCAACAAAGGGAAGAAAGGTTATGAACGTTTACCATATTTTTTCAATCTTTCATGGTAATCTTTGTTGATAATCAATTTGAGTAGTGTAATAGAATAGAAATAATGTTTTCATGGGCGTGCTAAATCGTTATTTTATCCACGGTTAGTATAGGAAAGTTTATAAATTTTAGGGCGCGGGCGTCGCCCTTGCCCTAATATATAAACTTTCCCACACTAACCGTGCGTAAAATAACGACTTAGAGGACCTATGAAAACATTATTTCATAAATAACTTTAAGTTCCACTTACGTATGCAAAACTTACGGTGCTGATAGCAAAATACGAACGTAGCGTGCAAGATCTATGGCGCTACGTTTCGTAACTGGTGTCTAATTTCGCTTAACCCGGGGCTAGGTGCCGTATGGACCCATGTACTTCAAGATCCTCATGGTACTCATATGAACAGTCACAATCAAAGCGTGACTGAGATACATCATTCTTTAGATGACGACCTTACAACGAATATTATGAGTTATCCAGTGTCGGGGAGTAGGATACGGAAATTTATCCTGTTTTCTGGCGAAAATACCCCACGACCGCGAAGCGGGAGTGGGGTATTCGCCAGAAAACAGGATAAATTTCCGTATCCTACTCCCCGACACTGGATAACGAATTTATTTCTACGAGCAGCCTTTTAAACTCTGGAAAGAGACGTGATAAACCGTGTCTAACACTTGCAAACCAAATACGAAAAAGTGAGAAGGAAAACGGCAGGAGACGCGTCAAATATTTTGAAATATTCGGAATCTGCATGGTATATTTGGTCATATTTCATAGAAATATGACAAGAAATCTTGACTTTTGCTCAAAATTATAAGACAAAAGACCGTACAGCGCTAGAGTTTAATCGCCGACTCTTCGGCTGTTCGGCCGAGCCGGAGTGGAGTCGCCGAAAAACACTGCACACTCGCTGACCAAAAACGTCTGAAAATGGTCTAATCTTGAATTAAACAGCGTGTATTAAAAATGTGTACTATCTGCTAACAGTATTTTGATTCATATAACCTAGAATGTACACGTCAAATTCATGTGTGCTCGAATATCAGCGGTAAACTCCCACATCATGCACATTGTATACCGAGGTCGATCGTCGAAGACCAAGACTGAGTCAAGCGTCATCAGTCTCTACGCACAGTCACAGTACACTATCTTTGCCAGATTTTTCCAGTAACTGTCGGACATATTATCGGTCAGATTCACGGAGTTGATATCCGGCATGATCTTTATTTCTAGTTCTGTCACTGGCAGAACACTCCAGCAGCCATGTTTGTTTACACTGAACACGGTGGCTAGCCCCGCCTAGAGGTCAGTCAGTGCAGTAGATTCAAGATTCAAGAATTTTATTGTACGAGACTGACACTCAATGCTGAGCAGAGTACAACGAACGACAAAACGTTGTTAACAATTAAATTTTAAATTGAACAGTAAAGTATATATAACAAAGGATACATAAACCATTTAGCTATATCGTGTTATTGGTATGACAGAGTAGAGTAGGAGACGAATATTTATCCTCACTTCACGTGACCGCTCTCGGCCAATGAAGACCCAGGATCTACTGGGAGTAGAAATAATATGGATTAAGAATACTGATCAGCGATACGGATTTGATATTTTTGGAACATCATGATGTCTTGCCGGCATCATTGAAAACTGTTGACCGCTTCTCTCTTGCAGGAAACAAGCCTACGTTTATGTATACTATGATTGTCTTTTTGAATTTGGTGCTAATACTGTTATATGGAATATGGAATAGGTCTTTGGATTATGGACGCGGATATTCTCTAATGGACGGCGGCTGGATTATGAATGACGGACTAGACGCTTGTAATTTGTTGCATAAACGATATATTACACATCCAATAGGCAAATATGTGTTAGAATCAAACTAAAACGATTAGTATTCAAGGAAAAACTCTTCAATTTTAAGTTCAGCCTCCGGAAGGCGGAAATAACGGACATGGCATCGACCCAGGTAACAGAATAGATCTACACCTGAGTCTTGAGAGCTGCTTCTCAAATATTATGCTTAGTTGGGTCTAATAAGCCACATCGTAATCCCAGAAGTAACGCATATTACCGCATTTTCATGCCTGGTGTGAGACTGAAGGGCAGTTTCACGTGCACGCTCATGCGTTTTTTTCACGAGAGCCAGCAACGCCGTCATTTGGGAAAGGTTACTTGCGCTAAAATGTCAAAATTATTCTAACATTTATTGTGCAAATTCTGGAACTGTTGAACCGGCACTCAGACGAAATACCCTGGCGTTGCTGGCTTTTGTGAAAAAAGACGTATTACGTGAACCTGCCCTCCAGTCTCGCACCAGGAAAATCTCTTCAATCTTAAGTTCAGGCTTCGGAAAGCGGAAATAGCGAAGATTACATCGACCCGTGTAACATAATAGATCTACACCTGAGTCTTGAGCGTTGCTTCTCAAATATTATGCACAGTTGGACCTAATTTCTTGAAAGAGTTTGTTGATTTGGACTGCAGTTATTACTTGGAGGTCCATTATTTTCCAAGAGTAGTGAAATCTCTTGGAGATGCATTTTTTTCACTCAAGCTGATGTCTTGGAAATATAACAGATGGATAGGGTTATCTGTTTATCGTGAGATAAATCGAATGAATGGACGGCAATCCATGCGTACAACAACCTCTGATTATAGTGAGTGAGTAGGATTAACGTCGTTTCCAACATTTTTCGGTGCCTACATGTGCCAGAACACGAGAGTGTCCATAGTTCCTATTATCCTGGAAACTGATCAGCCCAGCCGGTACAGCACCCAGTCACCCATACAAGTATTGACCGAGTTTAACATTGCTTACCTTCGGTGAGCTGACTAGAACCGGTGTGCCCAACGTGATACGCCGTATCCTCTCTGATTATAACAGCATGTGTGGTAGCTATTATAAATAATTCCACCAATCATCTATCCAATAATTAATCCTATGATCATAAACCCGAGTTACGGTACTTCAAGTACTATCATTAATTTGTTAGCTTATCAAATCGGGATATGTCGCACTCGTCCACTAGCCCGGCTTATGCTTATGTATACAAAGTAATTATTTCTTTATATCGAATTTGGTGCTAATGCTATTAAATGAAATAGGTATTTGGATAATGGACGAGGAACATCTTTAATGGACGACAGCTGAATATTGAATGACTAAGTCTAGACGTTTGCATTATAATTGCCTGGGGTCCCCAGACTAAACCGTCATTGGTGCATACAGACATCACACAGCACATCACACTTTAAAGATGATGACAGAAGATTATGACATTCAACTTTTGAACTTCACATATTATTGAT
>JAVTVY010052956.1:0-25901 GCA_036873755.1 Hanleya hanleyi | reverse complement strand
TGATCAGACAGATCAAAGCATTACTGCACATTATCTAACAATCATGTATCAGATGATCAGACAGATCAAAGCATTACTGCACATTATCTAACAATCATGTGTCAGATGATCAGACAGATCAAAGCATTAGTGCACATTATCTAACAATCATGTGTCAGATGATCAGACAGATCAAAGCATTACTGCACATTATCTAACAATCATGTGTCAGATGATCAGACAGATCAAAGCATTACTGCACATTATCTAACAATCATGTATCAGATGATCAGACAGATCAAAGCATTACTGCACATTATCTAACAATCATGTATCAGATGTTCAGACAGATCAAAGCATTACTGCACATTATCTAACAATCATGTATCAGATGATGAGACAGATCAAAGCATTACTGCACATTATCTAACAATCATGTATCAGATGATCAGACAGATCAAAGCATTACTGCACATTATCTAACAATCATGTATCAGATGATCATCAGACAGATCAAAGCATTACTGCACATTATCTAACAATCATGTATCAGGTGATCAGACAGATCAAAGCATTACTGCACATTATCTAACAATCATGTATCAGGTGATCAGACAGATCAAAGCATTACTGCACATTATCTAACAATCATGTATCAGATGATCAGACAGATCAAAGCATTACTGCACATTATCTAACAATCATGTATCAGATGATCAGACAGATCAAAGCATTACTGCACATTATCTAACAATCATGTATCTGATGATCAGACAGATCAAAGCATTACTGCACATTATCTAACAATCATGTATCAGATGATCAGACAGATCAAAGCAATACTGCACATTATCTAACAATCATGTATCAGATGATCAGACAGGTCAAAGCATTACTGCACATTATCTAACAATCATGTATCAGATGATCAGACAGATCAAAGCATTACTGCACATTATCTAACAATCATGTATCAGATGATCAGACAGATCAAAGCATTACTGCACATTATCTAACAATCATGTATCAGATGATCAGACAGATCAAAGCATTACTGCACATTATCTAACAATCATGTACCAGATGATCAGACAGATCAAAGCATTACTGCACATTATCTAACAATCATGTACCAGATGATCAGACAGATCAAAGCATTACTGCACATTATCTAACAATCATGTACCAGATGATCAGACAGATCAAAGCATTACTGCACATTATCTAACAATCATGTACCAGATGATCAGACAGATCAAAGCATTACTGCACATTATCCAACAATCATGTACCAGATGATCAGACAGATCAAAGCATTACTGCACATTATCTAACAATCATGTATCAGATGATCAGACAGATCAAAGCATTACTGCACATTATCTAACAATCATGTATCAGATGATCAGACAGATCAAAGCATTACTGCACATTATCTAACAATCATGTATCAGATGATCAGACAGATCAAAGCATTACTGCACATTATCTAACAATCATGTATCAGATGATCAGGCAGATCAAAGCATTACTGCACATTATCTAACAATCATGTATAAGATGATCAGACAGATCAAAGCATTACTGCACATTATCTAACAATCATGTATCAGATGATCAGGCAGATCAAAGCATTACTGCACATTATCTAACAATCATGTATCAGATGATCGGGCAGATCAAAGCATTACTGCACATTATCTAACAATCATGTATCAGCTGATCGGGCAGATCAAAGCATTACTGCACATTATCTAACAATCATGTATCAGATGATCAGACAGATCAAAGCATTACTGCACATTATCTAACAATCATGTATCAGATGATCAGACAGATCAAAGCATTACTGCACATTATCTAACAATCATGTATCAGATGATCAGACAGATCAAAGCATTACTGCACATTATCTAACAATCATGTATCAGATGATCAGACAGATCAAACATTACTGCACATTATCTAACAATCATGTATCAGATGATCAGACAGATCAAAGCATTACTGCAAATTATCTAACAATCATGTATCAGATGATCAGACAGATCAAAGCATTACTGCACATTATCTAACAATCATGTATCAGATGATCAGACAGATCAAAGCATTACTGCACATTATCTAACAATCATGTATTAGATGATCAGGCAGATCAAAGCATTACTGCACATTATCTAACAATCATGTATCAGATGATCAGGCAGATCAAAGCATTACTGCACATTATCTAACAATCATGTATCAGATGATCAGACAGATCAAAGCATTACTGCACATTTTGAAATTACAGGAAGAGGATATCGTCGAACGTCAGGGAGAGATTAAATAGAGATCACGTTACAACGACAACTCAATTACTTTTACCCAGATCATAGTACGTCCGTTTTCATTCTGTTTGATAGAACAGACTGATATAAGGCGATCTGTGGATCGTAAGTAGAATCGAATAAGGGGTTTGTGGAAATCTTGTGTCACCAGCTGACAGATCTAAGGCCCCATTGAAAGTTCACAGATCCCCGTATTACCAGATTCAATATGTCCTCAAAGGCATACTGGGGAAAGATCGATTTTTCACCAACGAAATCAGTCAAATAGTTTTGTCCCTGCTTGGGGAAACAGGAGAGGTTTATGTAGTCTTCAACAGGGAATATCTCGATCTGGGTACAACACCGTTGGAGGATATGGATCACAAAGGATTGGCTCTGTCTACATTGTACAGCACATTCGAATAGAGAGATCAGGGACATCTCTCCACTCTCCTAATCCTCAACCTTGTAGTATCTCTGGACGGGAGAATCCGGTTTTCTGATAGACTTTTCGTGCTATACAATACCAGAAGAAAACTTCACATTTCATTGATTAAAAAAAAACATAGTTTAGTCGCTGTGTCATCCTCAAGGTAAGTCTCAGCGATATGAATTTCAAATATTGGCATACCGGTACACAGAAAACGACATTGTGAAAGTGTAAGAATGTTTACCGTACCGTACGTTAAGTTCCGTTAAGCTGTCGGAACTAATTCTGGTTTTCCTAAGTATTCGGAAAGTTTCCCTTCATCATCGAAAACTACTCCATTGAAAGCAGCTAGTTTTTGCGCAGTCTTTTTTTCAATTTGGGGCAAATTATCGTCACCATGTGAAGATATGCATGTGACTTTTCGAACTTCCTGCGATGTTTCAATGTGGAATATTCTTGTAAACGCGACTACTCGTGCTTTCTTCGGATTGTTTTGACTGCTCAAGTCCTTTCTCCATATGTTATGTTTAGTTTAACATTGAATATATAATATCATAAGTGCTACATTCCCGTAAGCAGAACTAGTCTTAGACTTTTCCGGAGTTTTAGGCAGTGCCATTTCGTATTTAGCAATCTTGAAATTTAGTTTTGAATGGTGCAATAAAACGCAGCAGCATCATGTCCAGATGAATGTGCAGACAAGGCGTTCGATAGATTACTTTCAATGATGTCTATCAAGAAGGAAGTCGGCCTCCGAAGAGCATATTCTGCCGATTCGGGCATCTGAAGTCGAATTTGATCTTCTCTTTCTCGACTTTCGTATCGGGAATGTGACAGATTCGCGTGACCAGTCTGCCGTGAATTTTATAGTGGGATGTGGCGAGTTGAGTTGTGGCGTCAACGAATGAAAGAAGTTCCATTTCACTGTGATGGAATAAATCTCAAATACAGAAGCGATTTTTGGCCGCTTCGGAGACGAAGATGCTTGTGTACGTGCTGCTCACCTGTATATTATTGAACATGAATTTTTACAGTGAAATACTAGGTTTACTATCTGGAGAAGGGTTAGAGGCTGAGTAAGTCGGCTTGTGAGTCCGGGCTACAGAACCTAGTCTCCCATGGTTCTGGATGTTGGTGTGAAAGGACGTGACGTCCATAGTGACGATGGGTGGTGAGGTGGCTGACCACTTTCACTTTACTGATAAAGCCCGTAGTATCTCGTACCTATAACGGAATCTGAGGAACAAATGGTTTGACGTGTTCCACAATGAAGCTACTTGTCCATTCTGTTGGTGACTAAGACCCAACATTCTAACCTGTTTTGTGTATCTTTGGTAATAGATAAAATCTAGTTCTCCCTCGGTAGATAGATTAGTTTTCTCTAATGTTTGGTCTTCGCTAATTTTCAGGAGACTATAGATAACTGTAGATTGATAAACGTTGGGTTCCATAACGTTGGGTGTTCATTTTGACGCCTTTTTGAAATTGCGTGTGAGCAGTTCATCGAAGGTAGGTGGCTCTGGATCGCGTTGTTCTTCGTAGACGTCCTTCAATTTGAGCTTTCGGGAGGAATATAACAAATCAGTGTGCATGGCCCCAGACCGGTTTGTGAGGTAGGGGATGGAATGTTAGTCCTTTTGCTAATACTGAGCGTTTCGCTTCGTTTATCGGTATGTCTGAAATATTGACAATATATTCTGGTATGGTGACAATAAAATAAATTTCATATGATACACATGTTTTATAGTATGATTGAATGTTTCGGGAAAGGACATACAGTATTTACATATTTTCGATAATAGGATGTATGTATCACCGTGGATGTGCTGTTTATGACAGGAGTTTTATCGTAAGACGAATCAGTTTGTCTTCATTCACGTCTTACATGTTCACCCCAGTTCCCAGTTCGAGTTGCAATCCAGTGGAGCCGCCAATAATTCGCCAATAATATATTCTGTCCCACAGAGGAGTTACAGTACCAAGTAGAAACTCCATATTTTGTACATAGATTCGTTGAGGGCTACAAGATAAAATAGGCCATGTCCTTATTCAGTTCCTTAATCGCAACAGCGCTCTGTGTCACATCTGACAACTAATGACCTCATCTTGTAACATAGATCTTCCAAAGATCAAAAGTTTTCACAAACGAGTGAGTCACTGAGTGACTCACATATAGTAAGCAATGATCATGCGCAGTAGTATCATAAGAACCCTGTCGTATCCAGTTAATCTTTGCGCATTTTGTTTTTTGAGCCGTGTTTTGTAGTAAGCCAGCTCCAGAGACGCGTAATTTTGCTTGCAAATGGTACTTTTTTCAATGGTTATACATTCACGGATACAGATATTTAACCCCCTTCGCTCTTAAGAATACTATTAGTTATTCAGGTTTTCCCCAGGGTGTATGAAAAGTTATGACCCTCCCTGAAACTCATACACCCTGAGGCGTCAGCCGAAGGGTGTATGAGTTTCAGGGAGGGTCATAACTTTTCATATACCCTGGGAAAAACCTGAATAACGAATTTATTATCCCGAAAGCATTTTTTAATTAACATATCGAATTATAGAGTTAAAAAGGCAATTTTTCTGAAACTTTACCACGGAAATTCAGCATATATGTGTCTGTCCATTTACGAAACCGGTCTCCATTTTGACAAAACGCGCTGTCTACGCGAGTAATGTAGACGCGCAACACGGACGCCGAGCTGTGACAGTGTTCAATTTTGACCCTAAATATAACCATTTACAAGGTATGTGTGTCTAAAAGATTGATTGAACGTGATGCAGCAAGACTTCCTTTCATCAAATATCAACGGTTGTGTATAATATTGTGTGTTGATTTCGGGAAATGATCTTTGAAGCGCACAACTCGCCGACACTGGTCCGGTAGCGATTATGCATAATTTTCGCGTGGCCAGAAAACGCTTCATGTTCGTTATATTTATATTCTCGACATGCGAGAAGTAGAATACTCCGACTATGATGATATTCTGGTCAATATTATGGTATCTCCCGCCAGAAATAGTGAAAAATTTAAGTTGGAAGTCTTGAAGTGGAGATCCGCCATGTCTGCTTTCGCACGTGAACCGTGATTTTTTATCCCCTGGGAGCCCTTCCGCTAGAGGCACCGTTCGGCCACACCGTTCAACATGGTTCAGTATATCGCATTAAGATGATTGATCACGTGATCGGTCAGACCGGTCGGGCGCTGACATGGAAAGATCCGGGTGTACGGATTTTTACACCCTAGTAAACTGACCAATGGAAATGCTACGATTTAGGTTGAGGGATAATAATACTGCATATTTACAAAACACCATTGAAAGGTAGAATTCCAATTGGACATACGTGTGGATAGGTGATTGTGAGAGCAGGACTTATCCCACGAAATATTAACAACACAATTTATGGATAACATCTTTTTGTATTGCTCTGGTGCTGACTTTTCGTTGGAAATACTTTCAACTTTCTCATTCTCATTCTATTGACAGGCGATATGTGGGGAGTCATAACAGACGCTAGTAGTAGGGAGCCGGCATTTCGACTTACGTTTTCCAGCAAAATAACTCTGTTTTGTGGAGGTCACGTGGAGGGGGCGCCACCAGGCCAAGAGACCAAAAACTACCTCCAACACAGAAGAGTTCCAATCTAGGGGGAGGTAACTCTGGGTCACCATAGTTTCGGCAAAGGGCCCCTGGGCATGTATTCTTCCGCTGTGATGCGGTCTGGCGGTGATGCGGTCGCGGGAAAAAGCTTCCGCGGAGAAAAAGTAGTCCCCAGGCTGCATGGTCCGATTGGGTCGAGTGAGGTATCAAAGTGAAGCATTCGTGAAGGCGCATCCAGTCATGGGTGGGTGCATGTAAAATTAGGATTTTTTCCCGAAACTATAAAAAGCGGAACACGGACTTTACCCCCAAAATAGGAGAAAACACCTATCAACCCTAGCCAAAAGGGCTAATATCGGTCCCCGGGCTTATTGGGACCTGCCTATCAAGTCAATGGGGTGGGTGCATGTAAAATTAGGATTTTTTCCCGAAACTATAAAAAGCGGAACACGGACTTTACCCCTAAAATAGGGGAAAACACCTATCAACTCTAGCCAAAAGGGCTAATATCGGTCCCCGGGCTTATCGGGGCCTGCCTATCAAGTCAATGGGGTGGGTGCATGTAAAATTAGGATTTTTCCCCGAAACTATAAAAAGCGGAACACGGACTCTACCCCTAAAATAGGGGAAAACCCCTATCAACCCTAGCCAAAAGGGCTAATATCGGTCCCCAGGCTTATCGGGGCCTGCCTATCAAGTCAATGGGGTGGGTGCATGTAAAATTAGGATTTTTTTCCGAAAATATAAAAAGCGGAACACGGACTTTACCCCTAAAATAGGGGAAAACTCCTATCAACTCTAGTCAAAAGGGCTAATATCGGTCCCCGGGCTTATCGGGGCCTGCCTATCAAGTCAATGGGGTAGGTGCATGTAAAATTAGGATTTTTTCCCGAAACTATAAAAAGCGGAACACGGACTTTACCCCTACAATAGGGGTCTGTATTATACAATATAAGGGAAAATGCCTGTATGGGGTATGGGGATGGTCAATTTTTTTCGTGGGCTTTACTATGGCTTGTGGGGTCTCGTTTTTCTCGTTTCGCCAAGAAATTGACAATGGGAAGGGTCCCGGAGCGAATCGGTGAAATTTTTGGGAAAAGTCACCGAGGTCTGTATATAGGCTCATACTGGCTATATGGGGGGGAGGGGTGGTCAATTTTTCTGTGGGTGTTACTATGGCTTGTGGGGTCTCGTTTTTCTCGTCTCACCAAGAAAAACACGATGGGAGGGGTCCCAGAGCGAATCGGTGAAATTTTTGGAAAAAGTCACCGAGGTCTGCATATAGTCCATACTGGCTATATGGGGGTATAGGTTCAACCTGGGAAATTCACACACGTTCATTGTGATATGGCAGGGCTTCGTGTTTAGAATTAGTGCGCGAGCTAAAAATAGCTCACGTCAAAATATTTAGGAGAGGGTATTTAATAGTCAGGCGAGTGATTGCAATATAATACAATACAAAATGTGACAATTTACGTGAGCTAAAATCACTCTCGTGACATGAATTTACGCGAGTGTTTGCGTGCAGGTGAGCTATCACTCGCGCTAAACACGAAGCCCTGATATGGGTTGTGGGGTCTCGTTTTTCACGTCTCGTCATTTAGAACACAATGGGAGGGGTCCCGGAGCGAATCGGTGAAATTTTTGGGAAAAGTACCGGGTAGGCCTGTATATAGGCCTATAGGCTGGCTATACGGGGGTATAGGTTCAACCTGGGAAATTCACACACGTTCATTGTGATATGGGTTGCTTGGATTTGTTTTTCACGTCTCGTCATTTAGAACACGATGGGAAGGGTCTCGGAGCGCAACGGTGAAATTTTTGGAAAAGTACCATATAGCCCATATAGTCCCATACTGGCTATATGGGGGTATAGGTTCAACCTGGGAAATTCACATACGTTCATTGTGATATGGGCTGTTTGGATTTGTTTTTCACGTCTCGTCATTTAGAACACGATGGGAAGGGTCCCGGAGCGAAACGGTGAAATTTTTGGAAAATGTTCACCGAGGCTAGGGTAGGCCCATAGGCCTATACTGCATGGCTATGACGGTATAGGCCCATACGGGGTGGACGTTTTGGGGTCTAGGTGAGCCCCTAATGATCCTATGATGTCGTATGAGGTCTTAGTTTGAAGCTCTCGAGGAGGAGCATCCGACTGGACTAATGGTTCGTCCGTTTTCAATAGTCTGCGCATGCGCAGTCTGGCCGTAGTATAGAAAGCAGGCATGTTGGGGGGTATGTGGGTGTGTGTTTGGGGTAGAGATGGACCGCTATGGGTCCGAATGGGTCGTGAAAGGTGTCAAAGTGAAGCTTGTGTGGGTTAGAGTCAGAATGGCGTGTTTTTAAGTGCAAGTCGCGTCAATCTGCGCATGCGCAGTTGGTTGTAGTAAGTAAAGTGGCCATTTTGGGGCAGTACAGGAAGGTATTTGGGGGTCGAGATGGACCATCCTTGGTCCGAATGCGTCCTGGAAGGTGTCATGTTGTAGCTCTCGGGCTGTAGACCCCGATTTGAGGGATGTTCACGTCATCTGTGACGTCATTGGTGACGTCATCAGTACGAGTAGTAGCCAAGGTGAACATTTTGGTGCAGGGAAGGAAGGTATTTGGGGTAGAGCTGGACCATCCTTGGTCCGAATGCGTCCTGGGAGGTGTCATGTTGTAGCTCTCCGGGTGTACAGCCCCATTTGAGGGATGCTCCCGTTATCTGTGACGTCATCGATGACGTCATCAGTACGAGTAGTAGCGAAAGTGGGCATTTTAGGAAAGTGCAGGAAGGTATTTGGTGTAGAGATGGACCCTCCTTGGTCCGAATGTGTCGTGTGGGGTGTCATTTTGTAGCTCTCGGGGTGTAGACCCCGATTTGAGGAATGTTCACAGCATCTTTGACGTCATCGGTGACGTCATGAGTACGAGTAGTAGCGAAAGTGGAAATTTTGGGGCAGTGAAGGAAGGTATTTGGTGTAGAGATGGACCATCCTTGGTCCGAATGCGTTCTGTGGGGTGTCATCTTGTAACCTTCGGGGTGGAGACCACGATTTTAAGGGATGTCCACAGCATCTGTGACGTCATTGGTGACGTCATTAGTACGAGTAGTAGTGAAAGTGGGCATTTTGGGGCAGTGAAGGAGGGTATTTAGTGTAGAGATGGACCATCCATATCTGTCATGCGTATTATACAGTATCTGTCCTGTATTATACCAATCTGTGCTGTATTATACTATATCTGTCCTGTATTGTACCATATATGTCCTGTATTATGCCAAATCTGTGCTGTATTATACAATATTTGGCCTCTATTATACCATATCTGTGCTGTATTATACCATATCTGTCCTGAATTACACCATATCTGTGCTGTATTATGCAATATCTGTGTTGTATTATGCAATATCTGTCCCGTGTTATACAATATCTGTCTTGTATTATAGCAAATATGTCCTGTATTGTACCATATTTGTCCTGTATTATACAATATATGTTCTGTATTATACCAAATCTGTGCTGTATTATACAGTATCTATCCTGTATTATACCAAATCTATGCTGTATTATACCATATGTTTCCTGTATTGTACCATATATGTCCTGTATTATACATTATATGTTCTGTATTATACAATCGGATAGCGGTTGTCGTGAATAACAACAAGTTCAGCAATGTTTATATAGTTTATTATCCCCAATGTTACATCATACCCAGGCTGGGGGAGCCGCCGTATGTTCACAGCAAAACAAATTGAAATATCAAACACCATGTTTTATTATTTAACGCACTGCCACATGAGGTCAAGTCAACGATCAGCATGTAGACATAGAGAGTATGTGCGGCATGTTATGGTATTCATCAGTGCGCGGGTGACGCATTCAACCGATGGCGGTGGTCGGTCAGCTTGGTAAGGAAAAACGTGACATTGGTTACCCTCTCTACCACCCATTGTGTGTTGGGGAGTTAACGATGTGCCCATCTCAAGGCATCCACGGTGTCCAGTATCTCCAGCATCGTCTCTAGTGACCTTCGGTTAATGATGGTGAACGGCTGGTCAGACACATAGATATTATTGCCGGGATAATAATACCGTAACTGGTCCGTCTTTTTGTGACGTAATATGTACCCGAAAGCGACATTCAATTTGAAGGCCGTAGTTTGATCTTTGAAGATGGCTTCCACGTAGCTGCGTAGACGGGTGAGGTTGGTCAGTGGGAAATTGTAAATATCTTGAATAGGGCCATGAGGGTGAAAACAGTGCCGTGTCATGGACCAATGGCGCCGATCGATGTCACTCACTGGATGGTTGTCCTGTAAGAGATCGCCCAGAAAATGTTCGATGTTGTCAGGTGTATGACTCGAAACCGTAACGCTGGGGTCCGGCTGGATATCCAGGCTCTTCTGAACTGTGGGTATAGGTGGGCTCTCCTTCATCGCATCACCAGTGGCGTTCGTCTCCCCGGGCTTATCTTCACTGGGTCTGACCTTTCGCGGCTCCTCTTCAGTAGGAAGTTGTCGCTCATGCCATGGTACCGGGGCATGAATCAAACGTTGGTGTCGCAGCCACTGACTGGTCAGTTTGAAAAGCCGACCACAATCTTCGCATGGACGCTTGGGTGGCCCATGAATTGAACGTTCATGGCGCAGTAAAGCATCTTCCCGATTAAATGACCGTGCGCAGGTTATACAAGTATACAGTCTGTCGTTGTGGGTGACCGTGTCGTGGCGACGTAAATTGCCTAGACGAGTAAACTGCTTCTGGCAAGTTGTGCAAGTGAACATCTTGGTGGTTGACAGAGTGTCTGATGAAACGGCCAAGCCGCTTCCCTTTTATAGCTCGCTAGCTGGTGATCTATTTTTAGCACACTCAGTTCAACTACCCCAAGTCGAGGACCGAGATGTACTGGTGTACGACTGAGCCGCATTGCGCGTGTGTGTGCGTGTGTGTGTGTGTGTGTGTGTGTGTGTGGGCAGTGGATTTTACATCCGGGATCTTGTCAACATCCGGGTTTCCAAGTGGGGTTTTCCATCCGGGTACTGTGGTTTTACATCCGGGTCCCATCTTACAGCCGGGTTTTGGACACCTGCTGACCTCAATAATTTGCATATGACCTCTGTGACGTCACTTCCGCTTCCGTTCACGTGACCGGAACTGACCTTTGGCCCCTGCGCGCAATTTTTATCTGGTATTGTTAGCGCGCGCAGGGGCCAAAGGTCAGTTCCGGTCACGTGAAAGGAAGCAATGCGGCTCAGTCGTACACCAGTACACCAGTCTGGATCCTCGACTTGGGGTAGACCACCAAGATGTTCACTTGTACTACGTGCTCGAAATCATTCACTCGTCTGCACGACTTGCGCCGCCATGAGGCTACCAAGCACGAAGGAACCGCCCGGTATAGCATTACGATATGTACACTGTCGTTTCAGCGCCCGGATCATTTACAGCGCCACACACGTGCACGCCATGAAGTACCCAAGCGTCCATGCGAAGAATGTGGTCGGCTTTTCAAACTGACCAGTCAGTTGCTGCGACACCAACGCACACGACACCCTGTTCCGCAGCCACGTTTGCTGGTAGAGAAGCCCGTAGGCACCAGTATCGAGACAGAGGGAACTCCCACCCATCGCATGAGGGCCGATGATGATGATGTCGCCCTAATTCAACAGTCAAATTCCGACGACAAGACCTTGAGCCAGATTTTGTACGACGTAGAGGGCAAAGTACACTTCGCGGACGAACCCATAAATGTTCCTAGCGATCTGTTACACGACGATCATCCAGTGAGTGACATCTATCGGCGCCATTGGGCCATGATCCGGCACTGCTTTCACCGTCATCGCCCTATTCAAGATATCTACAATTTCCGACTGACCGACCTCGCCCATCTACGCAGCTACGTGGAAGCCATCTTCAACGATCAAACTACGACCTTCAAGTTGAATCTGGCGTTTGGTTATGTGCTACAGCATAAGGAGGCAGACCAAGTCCGATACTTTTACCCGAGCAGTAGCATCCGGGTATTTGACCAACCCTTTACCATCACGGATAAGACGTCGCTAGAGACGATGCTGGAGAAACTGGACACCGTGGATCCCTTGGAATGGGCCCAACAACAACGCCCCAACACCCAGTGGGTCGTAGAGAGGATGACCAATGTCACGTTTTTCGTCACCAAGCTGACCGATTGCACCATAGGCTGAATGCTTCACCCATGCACTGATGAATACCATAACATGCCATACATACTCTATATGTCTATACGCTGATCGTTGACGGCGGCAACGCTAGGTGGAGGTGGTGGTGCTGTGAGGATAATAAAACGTGTATTACGCAATGTGCCTGTTGGTGTTGATGTCTCTTGGTTGTGTTTATATTGAATGGATCTGAGCATATTGATGCAATGAGAGGAAGTTTTCGGAGAGAACGTAATTCGACATGATGCACGATTGGACTCAAACACAAACACACACATGTACGCAATGTGGCTCATGAAAAACCTGGATGCAAGCTGAGGACCCGGATGTAAAACCACAGTACCCGGATGGAAGACGGAGGAACGACGGGAAAACCCCACTTGGAAACCCGGATGTTGACAAGATTCCGGATGTAAAATCCACTGCCCACTGTATACTTGTATAACCTGCGCACGGTCATTTAATCGGGAAGATGCTTTACTGAGCCATGAACGTTCAATTCATGGGCCACCCAAGCGTCCATGCGAGGATTGTGGTCGGCTTTTCAAACTGACCAGTCAGTTGCTGCGACACCAACGTTTGATTCATGCCCCGGTACCATGGCATGAGCGACAACTTCCTACTGAAGAGGAGCCGCGAAAGGTCAGACCCAGTGAAGATAAGCCCGGGGAGACGAACGCCACTGGTGATGCGATGAAGGAGAGCCCACCTATACCCACAGTTCAGAAGAGCCTGGATATCCAGCCGGACCCCAGCGTTACGGTTTCGAGTCATACGCCTGACAACATCGAACATTTTCTGGGCGATCCCATCCAGTGAGTGACATCGATCGGCGCCATTGGTCCATGACACGGCACTGTTTCCACCCTCATGGCCCTATTCAAGATATTTACAATTTCCCACTGACCAACCTCACCCGTCTACGCAGCTACGTGGAAGCCATCTTCAAAGATCAAACTACGGCCTTCAAATTGAATGTCGCTTTCGGGTACATCTTACGTCACTAAAAGACGGACCAGTTACGGTATTATTATCCCGGCAATAATATCTATGTGTCTGACCAGCCGTTCGCCATGATTAACCGAAGGTCACTAGAGACGATGCTGGAGATACTGGACACCGTGGATGCCTTGAGATGGGCACATCGTCAACGCCCCAACACACAATGGGTGGTAGAGAGGGTAACCAATGTCACGTTTTTCCTTACCAAGCTGACCGACCACCGCCATCGTTTGAATGCGTCACCCGTGCACTGATGAATACCATAACATGCCGCACATACTCTCTATGTCTACATGCTGATCGTTGACTTGACCTCAGTAAACACTTGTACCTAATGTGACGGTGCGTTAAATAATAAAACATGGTGTTTGATATTTCAATTTGTTTTGCTGTGAACATACTAAACATACCCAGGGCGGCTCCCCTAGCCTGGGTATGATGTAACATTGGGGATAATAAACTATATAAACATTGCTGAACTTGTTGTTATTCACGACAACCGCTATCCGATTGTATAATACAGAACATATAATGTATAATACAGGACATATATGGTACAATACAGGAAACATATGGTATAATACAGCACAGATTTGGTATAATACAGGACAGATACTGTATAATACAGCACAGATACTGTATAATACAGAACATATATTCTATAATACAGGACAAATATGGTACAATACAGGACATATTTGCTATAATACAAGACAGATATTGTATAACACGGGACAGATATTGCATAATACAGCACAGATATTGCATAATACAGCACAGATATGGTGTAATTCAGGACAGATATGGTATAATACAGCACAGATATGGTATAATAGAGGCCAAATATTGTATAATACAGCACAGATTTGGCATAATACAGGACATATATGGTACAATACAGGACAGATATAGTATAATACAGCACAGATTGGTATAATACAGGACAGATACTGTATAATACGCATGACAGATATGGATGGTCCATCTCTACATCAAATACCCTCCTTCACTGCCCCAAAATGCCCACTTTCGCTACTACTCGTACTGATGACGTCACCAATGACGTCACAGATGCTGTGGACATCCCTTAAAATCGTGGTCTCCACCCCGAAGATTACAAGATGACACCCCACAGAACGCATTCGGACCAACCCCACAGAACGCATTCGGACCAAGGATGGTCCATCTCTACACCAAATACCTTCCTTCACTGCCCCAAAATTTCCACTTTCGCTACTACTCGTACTCATGACGTCACCGATGACGTCAAAGATGCTGTGAACATTCCTCAAATCGGGGTCTACACCCCGAGAGCTACAAAATGACATCCCACACGACACATTCGGACCAAGAAGGGTCCATCTCTACACCAAATACCTTCCTGCACTTTCCTAAAATGCCCACTTTCGCTACTACTCGTACTGATGACGTCATCGATGACGTCACAGATAACGGGAGCATCCCTCAAATGGGGCTGTACACCCCGAGAGCTACAACATGACACCTCCCAGGACGCATTCGGACCAAGGATGGTCCATCTCTACCCCAAATACCTTCCTTCCCTGCCCCAAAATGTTCACTTTGGCTACTACTCGTACTGATGACGTCACCAATGACGTCACAGGTGACGTGAACATCCCTCAAATCGGGGTCTACACCCCGAGAGCTACAACATGACACCTCCCAGAACGCATTCGGACCAAGGATGGTCCATCTCGACCCCCAAATACCTTCCTGTACTGCCCCAAAATGGCCACTTTACTTACTACAACCAATTGCGCACGCGCAGATTGACGCGACTTGCACTTAAAAACACGCCATTCTGACTCTAACCCACACAAGCTTCACTTTGACACCTTCCACGACCCATTCGGACCCATAGCGGTCCATCTCTACCCCAAACACACACCCACATACCCCCCAACATGCCTGCTTTCTATATTACGGCCAGACTGCGCATGCGCAGACTATTGAAAACGGACGAACCATTAGTCCAGTCGGATGCTCCTCCACGAGAGCTTCAAAATAAGACCTCATACGACATCATAGGATCATTAGGGGCTCACCTAGACCCCAAAACGTCCACCCCGTATGGGCCTATACCCTCATAGCCATGCAGTATAGGCCTATGGGCCTACCCAAGCCTCGGTGAACTTTTTCCAAAAATTTCACCGTTTCGCTCCGGGACCCTTCCCATCGTGTTCTAAATGACGAGACGTGAAAAACGAATCCAAACAGCCCATATCACAATGAACGTATGTGAATTTCCCAGGTTGAACCTATACCCCCATATAGCCAGTATGGGACTATATGGGCTATATGATACTTTTCCAAAAATTTCACCCTTGCGCTCCTTCCCATTGTGTTCTAAATGACGAGACGTGAAAAACGAGACCCCACAACCCATATCACAATGAACGTGTGTGAATTTCTCAGGTTGAACCTATACCCCCATATAGCCAGTATGGACTATATGCAGACCTCGGTGACTTTTTCCAAAAATTTCACCGATTCGCTCCGGGACCCCTCCCATTGTGTTCTAAATGACGAGACGTGAAAAACGAGACCCCACAATTATCACAACGAACGTGTGTGAATTTCCCAGGTTGAACCTATACCCCCATATAGCCAGTATGGACTATATGCAGACCTCGGTGACTTTTTCCAAAAATTTCACCGATTCGCTCCGGGACCCCTCCCATCGTGTTTTTCTTGGTGAGACGAGAAAAACGAGACCCCACAAGCCATAGTAACACCCACAAAAAATTGACCACCCCTCCCCCCCATATAGCCAGTATGAGCCTATATACAGACCTCGGTGACTTTTCCCAAAAATTTCACCGATTCGCTCCGGGACCCTTCCCATTGTCATTTTCTTGGCGGAACGAGAAAAACGAGACCCCACAAGCCATAGTAGAGCCCACGAAAAAAATTGACCATCCCCATACTCCATACAGCCATTTCCCCTTATATTGTATAATACAGACCCCTATTGCAGGGGTAAAGTCCGTGTTCCGCTTTTTATAGTTTCGGGGAAAAATCCTAATTTTACATGCACCCACCCCATTGACTTGATAGGCAGGCCCCGATAAGCCCGGGGACCGATATTAGCCCTTTTGGCTAGAGTTGATAGGTGTTTTCCCCTATTTTAGGGGTAAAGTCCGTATTCCGCTTTTTATAGTTTCGGGAAAAAATCCTAATTTTACATGCACCCACCCCATTGACTTGATAGGCAGGTCCCAATAAGCCCGGGGACCGATATTAGCCCTTTGGCTAGGGTTGATAGGGGTTTTCCCCTATTTTAGGGGTAAAGTCCGTGTTCCGCTTTTTATAGTTTCGGGGAAAAATCCTAATTTTACATGCACCCACCCCATTGTCTTGATAGGCAGGTCCCAATAAGCCCGGGTACCGATATTAGCCCTTTTGGCTAGGGTTGATAGGTGTTTTCCCCTATTTTAGGGGTAAAGTCCGTGTTCCGCTTTTTATAGTTTCGGGAAAAAATCCTAATTTTACATGCAGCCACCCATGACTGGATGCGCCTTCACGAATGCTTCACTTTGATACCTCACTCGACCCAATCGGACCATGCAGCGTATTTGAAGTCTGGGGACTACTTTTTCTCCGCGGAAGCTTTTTCCCGCGACCGCATCACCGCCAGATCGCATCATCTCGGAAGAATACATGCCAAGGGGCCCTTTGCCGAAACTATGGTGACCCAGAGTTACCTCCCCCTAGATTGGAACTCTTCTGTGTTGGAGGTAGTTTTTGGTCTCTTGGCCTGGTGGCGCCCCCTCCACGTGACCTCCACAAAACAGAGTTATTTCCCTGGAAAACGTAAGTCGAAATGCCGGCTCCCTACTACTGACGCTACATATAGGTGCTGACAGATGACAATAATTTATGTCTGAAGAGTTTCCTCCTCCTCTTTCGAAAAGAGTTAGAAGCCAAACTGAAAACATTTGCCGGACGGGTCAGGAGATTATCCACCATGGTCTGCCTGTCGGATTTGGACCAGTTTCAGATGAGGTCACATCGATCTAATTGAATTGGGCCAAGTTTGACAGCTGCTCAACTTCCATCAATACCCACCTCGACAAGCAGCGTTCATATCGGAGTAACTCCTCCCTCTAGTGGACATGGGTATGTTGATTGATAGGTACATTGATTTTCACTGTAATTAACTGTTCTTTCCAGGCACACATTCTATCCATTATCTCAGACAATATGGGATCAGGCAAATGCAGTTGTTTGTGATTTCTCTTCATTATGTTTCTGGTGTCTTTGCAATTTCCGAAATCAAGAGATGCACGGATGGCGAGCTATCTCTAAGGTTATTTGACTGCCAGGTATAAAGTGAAAGGAAACCACCAGTGAGCTATGAAATTCAGTCAATTGAAGGGCGAGAATGTTTTTGTAGATTTAGTTTGAATTGATATTGTAGGCAATTATAATACAGAACAAGGTTTACATACAATCTGCCAAATCTTTGAAAATTTTCGCTTACTGCATATAGAGCAAACATCGCATCTAACATTCGGTTCAGATGTGGATACTGTTCCAGGCTGTGCCATATTATGATCGATATGTCTTTCGACTGACACCTTGAGCCGGATTGGGGAATTGTTGTATCGCACGATTGGTCTCGACAGATAATTGTCCACTGACGTTGTTATTTCAAGACATATCCTCCACGTATCGAGTTTTACTCCCTTGTTCTCCCCAAAGTCGGACCAAGATATCACTTTGGTTATATTCACTCTATATTCTATCAAGTATACATAGTTTGCATACAAGGCATAATATGTCAAAGCTGTGGGACATCGCAGAAATCAGCCAAATCATTGGAAACATATCATAATGATTATTCAATGGCGGAAGGAATCCCGAAAATATTAGTCTATATTGCCCAAGGATATCGATCACATTGTAGAAATGTCACAATGACACAGATAATACGACGTATGCGACAAAAGAGTCACGACAGACCAAAAATAACCTTTTATTTATTAAAGCTGTATATCACGAACTGTTTGATTAAGATTATCTAACAGATCAGGCAAATCAAAGCATTTCTGAAGATAGTGAAATTTACACGAAGATGATATCGTCAAACGACAAGGAGAGATTAAGTAGAGATAGCACTGCAAAAACCTCTAAAATTACTTTTACCCATATCATAGTCCGTCTGTTTCATTCTGTTGGATAAACGAAACTGATATTAGTAGATGCGCGGATCGCCAGCGGAATCGAACAGGGGGTTTGTGGAAAACTTTTGTCACTATATGACAGGTTTAAAGCGCTATTGAAAGTTTGCAGATAACCTGATTCAGTATGTCCTCAAATGAAATCGGTCAAATACTTTTGCCCTTGTGTTAGCAAAGGATAGATTTATGTAGTCTTCAATGGATAAGATATTGAGCTGGATACAATAGCATTGAAGTATATGGTTCACAACGAATTCCCGCTTCTACAGTACTGAAGGGTCACAGCGACCACGGACAAAACTCCATTCTCCTAATCCTCAGCTTCGTGGGGTATTTTGGGGGGTATCTGGTCGTCTGATACACTTTACATGCTATACGGTGCGATAAGAAATCTAACTTAACATAAAAATATAGCTTAGTCTCATTGTCATTCTTCAAGTACCTCCCATCCATATGAATTTCAAATACAGGACGTACACGGAAAACGACATTACGAAAGGGCAATATTATGTTGACTCCGTTCCAAGTCCAAGTGGAAGATTGTTGTTCAATCATCCGTACCTGATATAAGGCACATGGAATTGTCTCAAAATATATACCTTATCATATACATACCTGATATAAGGCACATGGAATTGTCTCAAAATATATAGCTTATCATATACATCAACATAAAAAATTTAAGATCAACAGCGTGCGCTGATATACATAAAGAACCAAACGAATGGTTGGGGTTAGAGCATATTATGGTAGGCGATTTATTGCTTTATTCAATAATCCCAATTTATATCCAACAATATGCTGCTTTGTTTCCTTTATAAATATAGAATGTACAATCTCCATTAGGTTTTTATAAAGAAACATCAACCAAATCATTCAATAATACTTTATTTATTAAATTTAAAGGAAATATAGTGAAATTTATTTTGATGCAAAATATCTTTAAAATGCTTCTAAAACATTTGTGTACAACTATTGAATTTTCTTTCCTGCAGAAATTCTTTTTATTATAATGTGTCTAGATTCGCCCAGCCTATCACAGTGGGGGTTCTAAAACGGCCTCGAACTATGAAACAAATCCCTCACAACACGTGCCGTGTTATTACAGCTGACATGGTTTCTTTGAGGAAAAACAGTAAGCAAGTGGGTGACGAAATCATGACAGTCGAACGCTAATTCTTCCACATTTCAATCCAACCATGACCAGTTTGGCGCTGGTGTGAACGTTACATATGTTTGATCAGGTTGTACTATCTATATCATTATGTGGATTTGGGAATTCCGGAGATGGAATAACATATAAACTGAGTGACCCAGTTTCGCCTGACAAAGTTAGTCCCTACCTTATTATGGGTCCTTGCAGGTGAGAACTACTAGCTCACCTGTGGTATTATCTGGAACCATAACCACGCCAGTTATAGCCAAACCTATCCTACATTGCAGAACGTATCCATAGTTTTCGTACCTTCACTGTAGTATGCCAGCGAAGCACGAAGCTTATTACCCACAGTTTGCGAGGTAAGCCAGACTATGCATACCAGATAATGGAGGCTGCGAATAGTGATATACCTAGATTACACGGTCCAGGGTTCATTAAAGTAGAGATCGACACACAAGCCTCAATAAACACGGCTTCTGATTATTGAATATGTAATTCGATACTTTAACTTGCAAGTTTTGAAATATATATTCAATCTTTAAGACATGTATATTCAATCATTGCAGAATATAATTCTATCATTGCGAAATTTAAATCATTTCTCAGTCATTAAATAAGCAAACATTTTAGATATAAAAATTAATGCCAATATAGAATATCACAACAGTTTGCCTTCCATAGTAGGTTGTTAGTATAAAAGATCCAGTACTTACATTAGATCTGGGACGAGTATAGATGGATATGAAACGCGGCTCCTCTCTTTGAACTAGGGTTTGTCTCGCTAATTGATATGTTAATGAGTGATTAGTGATTGGTTAATTAGTACGCCTCGTCACTGATTGGCTTTTTGTGCGCAAAAGACCGTCACGTGTGCTTCGCTGCGAGTCCCGCCCTGTTTCGCTGATCAATGCTGGGCGAATACACGTGCTTGTCAACTAGGCTCCATTAACGTGAACGCCAGTCAACTCAATTTAGGCCAAGATTGGTGACCAAAAAAAATCCTTTACAGCTTAACGAGTGGCAAAAGGAATACATCATGCAAACGACAAGAAACAAAACTAGTGCTTCAAAGATTGAGATAAATGAGAAGTTTGATCACAAAGAAGGAAAAAAAATAGTTTTTCCTTCCCGCTCCTTCCGCTCAGTTATCGGCAGCGCAGAGCGGTCGAAAGTTGTCATGAAAATATGCATCTTTTTGATGAAAATCCCTCAAAAGTTTCTTCTCTCAAAATAGTACCTGTCTCGATCAAATAATCTGATGCCAATTGGTGCAGAAGAACGTCTATAAATCTGGTAAAATCTGGAATGTATTCGTGACGAAAACTAGGCGATGCAAAGGCTCACGCGCGTAGAGCGCGAGACCTGGCAGGCGAGACATACATTCCGCGTGAGCTCGCGGCGGCGCCTTTGGTGGCAGGGTACGATTCATATCCCTTTAATATTCGTCCCAGATTAGATGGAACTGAAATTACGGTAGTAAAAGAAGTCAACGTCTTAGGTATTTTGTTTGATCACCGATTAACGTTCTTGTCGCATTTGAATTGCTTGAGAGTAAGTGCATGAAAGCTCTTGATTTGTTGATGGTAGTTGCCAGCTATAGGTGAGGAGGAGATCACCAGACACTTCTCCATTTATATCGATCACTTGTTCGTTCTAAGCTTGATTATAGCTCTATTGTTACAACGCTGCAAGCAAGTCAAACTCGGTGAAGCTAGACCCTATTCTCCATGACAGTACATTTGATCAACAGATTGCTTTTGTGTTTTGTTGGTTGCCTAGCCAGGTTGGCATCAAAGGAAATACTGAAGCTGATGAAATGCCTAAGACAGCCCTAGATAATGAGGTTGATCCTTTTGTAATCTCATATAGCGATTCCAGACCCTCTATCTGTGCTTATGTGAGAAAGCTGTTTCAATCTTTATGAGATGCTTTGGATAACAAACTTCATGAGTTTCAAAAAACTGTAGGATATACTCACCTGAGCCGACAGAAACCTTTCGATCAAGCCATAATCAGCCGATGTAGGATGGGCCATACACGATTAACTCATGAGTAATTATTAAAGAAGGAACCAGCCCCAAGGCGTATTCCATGCCACGAAAATCTCACAGTGAAAGATATTCTGATCGACTGTATAGATTTTACGATTTTATCAAGCAGCTACTTTAGGAGATTTTTTTAGTCGGGTAAAAGAAGACTGTATTTTAGGTTATTTGAGAGAAATCGGTTTGTTCTATAAATTTTAATGTATGTACATGTTTTTGGTGTGTTGTGTTTATTTCTTTTGGATTGCAGGGTTAAAAAACTTGTCTTTGTTGGAATACTTAGAATTTTGCTTGATCGTCGCTATGTAGCTGAAATATTGTTGAACGCGACGTTAAAACTTAATTCTCTCTCTTTAGTGTAAAAATGGGGGATCTCTGGGTCGTGATTCGAGGTCTTTTCCCACGTGACATCGTCGGGGTCGACATATGAGATGTCTCATACGGCATAACCGAAAAGACAATTGACTGTTTTGACTGAATGGAATGCAATGGCAGTTCTCAAAAAAAAAATACACAGAACGTTAAAATATCGCAATTATACACACGATTCATTCGTGCTACACATCTGTCAGTAAAAAATTATGGTAAATCAAGTAGCCTCGAGTTGGGCAAACAGTCCATAAGCAAACCACATAAGCTGCCTCTACTTCTTTGCCTTCGACTAATTAATATTTTTAATGCATATGTGAAAAGCCTGTTTTAGCGATTCACAACAAGGCTTCCATTATATATCTTCCATACTTTGACAACAGACGACAGTTGTGGGGACGTAAGAGGATATAAAATTGGACCAAAAAATACACATAAATACATAAATATAATCTGATATCGGGTTGATGATACTCAGATATTGAGCAATCACCTGAACATTAACCAAGTTCAAGAGCCTCCACCATGATGGATGCACGCCATCTCGAACCGTATTGCCTCATATATTTAACGAAGTCTTCCGTAAACGTCTCCGAGATTGATCAGAGATATGTCGGTTACCACAGTTTGAACGTTCCGTCCGATATAGACCAGTGCTCCGTGTGTGGCAATCGAGAGAAGCTGTTACACGATTTATGGTATGTCGGGTCATAAATAAGAGTTTGCTAACGTTACCCATCATGGATCTAATTAGACCGACTAGAGATTAATCCTCGGGAACTTGCCAGCAGCTTAATATGATGGAGAGCCGACGCCGATGGGTTTACTGACGGACAGGTTGACTTAATGGTTCATTATCCGGTACTCAACACTATCCGATCTCAGATAAACATATTGTATAGCTCACCAGTCCACACAATACAGTGTTTCTGGTCTTAGACTGCAGTTAGTCCCTGATTTATCAGTACTCACGAATTTTGTTCGTTAGAAATTTGACAGTACGTATTTAATGTTTTTCTTTAACAGAGAGTTTTCAGTATTCTTGAACAGTATGCTATCTATAATTGCAGGAAAGATTTCAAGTTTTACTGTCCGGGGTGCAATTATTCAACTTTGTAAACTATTTGTAAGAAACTGGTGATGTGAATTTGGCAATTTTAAAATGTTCCGAATGTCTTCAAATGCACTCAAGCTGCTAATTGTGTCGGTCCTTTGGCCGTTAACCGCAACATCTAAAGGTGGTAAAAAAGATATGCTATTAGTCAAAACATCTAAAGGCACATATCATATAGCTAAAACTTTTTTGGGAAAAATAAAAAATTTAGACGTAAAATCACAAAGAAAATGGGAATTAATAATAGGTGAAAAATCACCAGTATGGTGGGGAAAAGTTTATAAACTACCGATCTTCATTATGAAGGATACAAAATTACGATGGTTTCAATTTCGAATTAATCATAGAATTATTGCAACAAATTCTTATTTACGCAAAATTAATATTAGGGAAAATGATTTGTGTACTTTTTGTAAACTTTATAAGGAGACAATAGTACATCTGTTCTGGGATTGTCAACAGTCTCAACTATTCTGGCAATTGCTGAATGATAGAATTGAAACGGTTTTTGGATATAGAATATCTATGTCCTTAGAGAATATTATATTTGGTTTGTTGGGACACAGTAGCCAATGTAACATGGTTATATTATTGGCAAAATTTTACTTGTATCGTAGTAGATGCCAGGGAATAATTCCAAATATACGTCTGTTCTATAAAGATTTAGAATATTATTACACGATAGAAAAAACTGTATTCTTTAAAAATAGACAGCAATTGGATGACAAGTGGGGTAAATGGGTAGAACTTTTTAAACAACCACGGATGTAATACTTCCATACACTGATGACTTAATACGAATATTGATTGCCTGTTTTTTCTATGTTGTACCTATATTGTTGCACAGTACATATTATATTTGAATAAACTCGGAATATAAAAAAAAAAAAAAAAAAAAGATATGCCGGGGTACTGAAAAGAAATCATATGACCCCACAGTCCAATATTCTGACAGCATATCTAAAAACATCGCAAGTACAAAAATATCCCTGTGATGTTCTTTATCTCGTGCACGATTTTATTAGAGCTGTTCATGTTCATCTGGACTGGCATGACCACGTGGTCCCTAACACCGGCCTGAGCGGTATTAGATACAAATATGTAAGAGCAGTGATGTAATAGCACTATCAAGTAATCTTATGGAATGTGGTAAACCAAGTGATCGGTAGATAGACGAAACGGCCAAAACGGATATAGTAGAATGCAAGTTGTTATCCAGAACACAAGTCCGTGAGATCCGACGCCAAAGAAGCGTTTCATTCTTCATTATCTTCATTATCACAGTTACAACACTACAATCACAATGATTTTTACAGAGGGCAAGCTTTGAGGAGGAAATGTCCACCAACAGAATCCAACCATTTACAGAAAACAATCAATCACAACATATAAAGGTGAAGACAAAATTGGAAAAATGGAGCATGGCCTCTCAGGAATTTAACCCTTGATGTCCCAGAGTGTGCTTATTAGTAGAATATCTTTAGACAGTTGAGGGGAACATGGAAGCTGGAAGCCGATGACGTCACCTAAATAGGTCGGGGCAGTGGAGAGTTCGAAGCTATTTTGGTTGAAAGGTCGTAGAGAATACCGTCATCCACCTAATTTTACTACATATCTATACGTATTCGGTTATATATATACCTCATGACATCATGCCACGTTCTCCCCCGAATCTATATATATAAGCGCTGTCGGGTCGAACGAGGGGCACGGAATGGTTTAGGATAAAAGGACGAGCTTTTCGAGCTCATTTACCACTCGCCTTTCGTGGTACACGCATCTACCAGTCGATACAACATGATCTCCCTGGCATACAAAGTTTGCGCAGAAGTCTTTGAAGAGAAGGGGGCTGCCTTTATACGTATTGTCGATCACGGTCATGTACCCAACGCGTCTCAACCAAAGTTTATCACACTAAACACGAAAGCATGGGACAACGTAACATTTTACATGAGGACCATCGTTTCCTTTCTCGAACGAGGTGTGGACACATCCCAGCCTATCCACCTGGACAAAGATGTATATATCAGTCATAATGTATTCAAGGGGAAATCATTCGTGCACCTCAGAAACTGGGATAAATCTACCACCAACGCGAGGAAGATATTTCCTACGACTAACGGAATCGCATTGGACGGGGTCTTATGGTCGGAGTTAAAAAAGAAAGCCGGAGAGATAGACGCAGCGCTGAAGGAGATGATAACCGCCATTCAGGTTTGCGCATCGGCAGCATTCGACGACGACATGTCATCGCCTCCACCGACTCATACGGTTTGCAGAAGGACGCAATTCCTCGAACATGCCATTAAGAAAGCGTATATCGAAGAACTAGCCCCTGCCATCGGTGGGAGAGAACGCTGCCCCGGATGTGAGATCGACGACCCCAGCCAGGATCATCACGAGTGTATGATGAACGATCCCGATGACATGGCGGACTTATACTTTGACTATGCTCTAGAACGTATTGATGAAAATGCGGTCATGAAGAACTTTGAATCTCTCATT